>APFE030895479.1:135433-160274 GCA_000404065.3 Pinus taeda
ATTTTTATATATAATGAAAAAATAACATCTAAAAAATTATTAAAAATCTAAAGTATTAAATTATGCCAAATAAATAAGTCCTCGTCTCTTGATATTTACAACTATATCGAGAGTGAAATTGATTGATGGTCTATATGCAAAACAATGCTTATGTTACACTCGGAAAAAGAGGAGTGATTGAAGTTTATATCATTTTGAGGTTTTTTTTATCCGGAATTGAGTTTACTGTTGTTGTGGTTAAGTGGTTTGAAATGCTATTAACAGTTTATGTTTTTTTGGTACCATGATTTAGTTATTGGTTTTGGGTTTTTTTAGTTGTTATGTTAAATGTCTGGGAAAAAATCACGTGCAGATTGTGGTTCATAATCTTTGTCCCTTGTGTTTAATATATTTTCTTTTAGTTTATTCCCTTCAGTTTACAACGCCTTGGGTTTTTATGTAGCTCCCTTTGCTTAATTATTTCATAGATTTTCTGATAATTTTTGTACGGTTTATTTCATAGATTTTCTGATAATTTTTGTACGGTTTATGTACCTTGTTTTATATTATCAATTTCTTACATTTATTTATGTTACAACTTCTATTTGAAAGGTTTAATATTGTTTGAATGGATTAGTGTTTCTGCATGGCTTTGAGAAAGAGATGTTTAATATTGTTTGAATGGTTTAGTGTTTCTGCATGGCTTTGAGAAAGAGATGTTTAATATTGTTTGAATGGTTTAGTGTTTCTGCATGGCTTTGAGAAAGAGATAATAGTTTTATATAGTTTTTGTTGTTTCTTCAATTTTTTTTTGCTAGTCATTTATGGTTATTTGATTGGTTTAATTTGACCGTTTTCTACTTTCTTTTCTCCTTTTAATTTTAATTCTCTTACATTTATGCCGATTATTAAGTTTTTTTTCGAAAAGATATTTAAGGGTTTATATACGTTGCTATTATAATTTTAATGTTGTTTTTGCTTTCTTCTCTTCACATATATATTTTTTTAATGTTGTTAAAGTAAATGGAAAAATGAAAAAAGTAAAGTTATTTTTTGTTTCTTTATATTTGTTTCTTTCTTTGTATATGTATTGATTTTTTTTTCTATCTTTTTTTGTTTGAAATGAAAATATGGACAACTATGATGGCATTGATTACATTGAAGTGATCAAATCTATTGCTGCAACCTTAATTTTTGTTTCATATATGATGGCATTGATTACATTGAAGTGATCAAATCTATTGCTGCAACCTTAATTTTTGTTTCATATATTGACAAAAGGCTAGATAAAAAAACATGGATTCCATCTTCCTTTTATTGGTGAGCATATTTGTGTGTTGGGTGTAATGAAATCTGATGTCCAAACGTTGTATCATTTACACGTAAGAGAAGTTGGGAGGAAAACTAAAATGGATTGGTCGGAGAGTGTTAAGTATCACGGCCATTATGTTGTCGATTTGAGTTGGTGTTGCTTTTGTTATCGTCTAGGGTGTGTTTTGGAAGAGGCTCGCATTAAATAGTTGTGTTATCGTTCAGTATCTGAATATCAATTTTTGTATTGCAATTTCTACATGTGAACAGATGTGAAATAAATCTCTATCTGTATACTATTTGAATAAAATGTCAATAAATCTTTCATTTTTTCAACTTAAAATTTCAGGGAATTCGATTTCCTTATAATTGTTGTTGGCATGTGTTTTGTTGCACATGAATTTTATTTTATTCTTGATTTTTTCATAGTTTGTTTTTCCATGGTGTTTGATATTGTTCCAATATATTCAATATTTTATTTGTTCGTTGACCATAGTTGGTTTTCATATTGATACAGTCATTGTCAAAATGCGACATTCAAACATGGATAAGCATGGTTCAACAATTTTGGCTATGATTAAGCATGGTTGACCATGATTGATAATATAAAACCAAGGGAACAATAAACTGAAGGGATTACTACTAATATCCCAAGGAATTATGAATCGAAGGGAATAATATTAAACCTAAAGGATGATTATTATAAACCCAGAGATAAATATTATAAACACTAAAACAAACATGGTTGGCCATGATTCACCATGGTTGGTTTCTATATTCAGTCAATCCTTGGAGCATGGTTGAGCATCCTTCACAATCATTGTCTTAATGTGACATTAGAACATCATTGGACATGGTTGATTCTCATATTGAAACAATATTCATCAAAATATGAAGTTGGATCAAGGTTGACCATGATTGAATTTATGAAACATGGTTGACACTAAAATAAAGAATGGTTGACTATGGTCAGCCATTTTTTTATTTTAGTGTCCATAATATTTATCTTAGGGTTTATATACTATCTAGTTTATGATATTTGTCCCTTCGGTTTAATTGTATTCCCTCAATTCCCTTGGGTTGATGATCCCTTAGGGGTTTCGTGCTAATGCCCCGAGTTTATAATATCAATCCCTGGGCTTTATTATTTGGTTTATCGTAACAATCCCTTGGGTTTATTATTCCCTATGGTTTATAATATGAATCTATAGGTTTATTATTCCCTTGGGTTTATAATCTTTATCTTTGGGGTTATATCTGTTAGCCTTTTAATTTTTGGATTTAGTGAATATAGAAACCAACCATGCTCAACCATTTTGTCTTTTAGTGTATAAAATATTTAGGTTAGGGTTTATATACCAATGAGTTTATGATGTTCATCCCTTTCACTGTATTTTATTCTCTTGGGGGTTTAGTATCAATCCACTGGGTTTATAATTCCATTAGTTTTATAATAACAATCCCTTGGGTTTATTATTGCATTGTGTTTATTATATCAATCCCTTGGGTTTATTATTCCCTTGGGTTTAGAATATGAATCCGTTGGGTTTATTTTTCCCTTGGGTTTATAATATTTATCTTTGGGGTTATATATCTTCGACTTTTAGTTTTTATTACTTTGATTTACTGTTCCCTTTTGTCTATAATAGAAATCCCATGGGTTTTTTGATCAGACAGTTCATGTTTCTTAGGTTTAATATTATTCCCTTACGTTTAAAATCCCTTGGTTTTTTAGTATTAATATGCAGGGTTTATTATTCCCTAAGGTTTATAATATGAATCATAACATGTTTTATAAATTCAAACATCGACAACCATGACACAACGTCAGATTATGACGAATATTGTCTCAATATGAGAATCAACAATGTTCAATGATGGTCCAATGTCGCATTGTGACAATCATTATGTAGGATGCTCAATCATACTCTAAGGATTGACTCAATATGGAAACAAACCTTGCTCAACCATTCTCAACCATGTTTATTTTTTTGTTTATAATATTTATCTTAGGGTTTATATACCTTGGGTTTATAATATTCATCCCTCAAATTTAATATTGTTTCCTTGGTTTCATAATCCCTTGAGTTTATTATTCCCTTGGGTTTATATTATGAATCATGGTCAACAACTGTCAAGCATAGCCAATTTTTGTGAACCATGCTCATCCATGTTTGAATGTCGCATTCTCACAAGGATTCTCTCAATATGAAAATCAACCATGGTAAAAAATGGGCGAATGTCACATTATGAAAAATATTGTCTTCACATGACAATCAATCATTGTCTCTACCATAGTTGAACGCCACATTATCAATATGGTAATCATGGTCAAGTTTTGTTAACGATAATCAACCATGTTTTTTAAAGTCAAAGATGGTTATACATGGTCGTTCATAGTAAAGAGTGGTCAACCATTTTTATTTAAGTGTTTATAATATTTATCTTTCGGTTTATATACTTAGGGTTTTCAATAATAATCCATTTCCTTTATTATTATTCCCTCGTGTTCATAATGCATTGGGGTTTTCATATTAATCCCTTTGGTTTATTTTTTCCCTTGGGTTTTTAATATGAATCTGTTGGGTTTATTATTACATTGGGTTTATAATATCAATATTTAAGGTTTATTATTCCCTTTGGTTTATAATATTTATCTTTGGGTTTATATGCCTTAGGATTTTAATTTTTACACATTGGATTTATTATTGCTTTGGGTTTATAATATCAAGGACTTCAGTTTATTAATATAAGGGTTCGTATTTCGACTGTTTAATATACACACAATATACGATGATATATATTTATTACATTGGGTTTATAATATCAATCCCTAGGGTTTATTATTCTCTTTGGTTTATAATATTTATCTTTGGGTTTATATACCTTGGGATTTTATTTTATTTTTTGTTGGGTTTATTATTGGTTTGGGTTTATAATATCAATTCCTTCACTTCATTAATCTAAGGGTTCATATTTCTATAGTTAATATATGCACAATATATGGTTTAATATACTGATATGCACAATAATGCCAATTACATATATATAAATGGTGATTTTTGTAAATGGGTGTTCATGTAAATGTATAACTTCATATACAATTAATGAACAATATTGTGTACTGATGTGTATTTATAAATGTGGTTTATATATACATTATTGTATATTTGAATACATTGATATATTAATTAACATTAAAATACATTAAAGGTAATATATGTCTATCGATGTTCATCCACCACATTTTTTAATGTGGTTGTGCTAGTTTAATTATTTCTACACATAATGAAAAAATAGCATCCAAAGAATTACTAAAAAACTATAGTATTAAATTATGCCAAATAAATAAGTCCTAGTCTCTTTGTTATATTTTCCGCTATAATTTGTCCAAAATTTGGTAGAGATTTGTTGAAATCACAAGTTTAAGTTATGAACTCTTCACAATGATAATGCTTACCCCAAAGATTTTTGATGGTGTAAATCCAAATATACAGTCAAAAACTGATCTTAAACAACAAAAATCAAAATTTGGCCCCAAAAAATCACAAAAAATTCCAAAACATAACATATAATGTTCATAGAACTAATAACAAAAACAAAATTAAAATTAAAAGCTCATTAGTTACAATTTCTTAACTAAAAAACTAGCCATTATGGTTAGTTTTTGTTAAAACTAATTTTGAACAACGAAAATTAAAATTTGACCCCAAAAATTCACAGAAAATTCCAAAACATAACATATAATGTTCAAAGAACTAATAACAAAAACAAAGCTAAAACTAAAACTTCATTAGTTACAATTTGTTAACTAAAAAACTAGTCATTATGGTTAGTTCTTATTCAAACTGATTTTAAACAACAAAAATAAAAAACTAGCCCAAAAAAATCACAAAAAATTCCAAAACATAACATATAATGTTCAGAGAACTAATAACAAAAACAAAGTCAAAACTAAAAGTTCATTAGTTATAATTGCTTAACTAAAAAACTAGCCATTATAGATAGTTTTTATTAAATAATATTATTTTCCCTTGAACTTGATGCATCTCATCGCTATTTAATCTCATTGATTGATTTGTTTGTCCTTATTAGCATGTTAGAAACATCGACTAGAAAAATATTTTATGTGATTAATCCAAAATTAGTTTTAAAAATTATTTAAAGATAATAAAACTATAAAATCAAAAAATAATTAATTAATCAAAATTAACTAAATATATTAATTAATTATAATAAAAATTTATTCACATCAATCTTTAATTTAATAAAATTAATATAATGAAAACAACATTACATTAATTAACTTTAATATTACTTTATCAATTTCTCCCTATCCCACTCCTACTAATTTCCCATACTAATTTCCCATACATTGTATGTTCATATCCTTATTTCTCGCTGCACTACTTATAAGTTACTCACTCTGCACAGTATTTACACATTTTTATACAAATATTAGTATACAAGTGTTTAGACAATTTGTCATTGCAATCCCAATTTTGAGCGTTTCGATAATTTGCTCATTTAAAAAGGAGTTGTTTATAATGGGATTTTTTGGAGTTTTTAATAAAGTGAAATTTTGATTTGTATTATTTAAAATAATATTTTGACTTTTAATAAAATTAATATAATAAAAACAACATTACATTAATTAACTTTAATATTACTTTATCAATTTCTCCCTATCCCACTTCTACTAATTTCCCAATTTCCCAAGGTACTAATTTCCCATACCTTGTATGTTCATATCCTTATTTCTTGCTGCACTACCTATAAGTTACTCACTCTACGCATGTCTTTTTACACCTTTTTATACAAATATTAGTACAGGTGTTTAGACAATTTGTCATTGCAATCCCAATTTTGAACATTCGGATAATTGGCCCATTTAAAAAGGAGTTGTTTATAATAAGATTTTTTTTGGAGCATTCGGATAATTGGACCACCATTTAAAAAGATAATGAGATTTTTTAGAATTTTCAATAAAGTGAAATTTTGATTTGGTATTATTTAAAATAATATTTTTACTTTTAATAAAATTAATATAATAAAAACAACATTACATTAATTAACTTTAATATTACTTTATTAATTTCTCCATATCCCACTCCTACTAATTTCCCATACCTTGTATGTTGATGCACTACCTATAAGTTATTCTACGCATTCGTTACACCTTTTTATACAAATATTAGTATACACGTGTTTACACAATTTGTCATTGCAATCCCAATTCTCGCTGCACTACCTATAAGTTACTCACTATACGCATTCCTTACGCCTTTTTATACAAATATTAGTATACACGTGTTTACACAATTTGTCATTGCAATCCCAATTGTGAGCGTTTGGATAATTTCTCCATATCCCACTCCTACTAATTTCACTCCTACTAATTTCCCATACCTTGTATGTTGATGCACTACCTATAAGTTACTCTACGCATTCCTTACACCTTTTTATACAAATATTAGTATACACGTGTTTACACAATTTGTCATTGCAATCCCAATTCTCGCTGCACTACCTATAAGTTACTCACTATACGCATTCCTTACGCCTTTTTATACAAATATTAGTATACACGTGTTTACACAATTTGTCATTGCAATCCCAATTGTGAGCGTTTGGATAATTTGCCATTTAAAAAGGAGTTGTTATAATGGGATTTTTTTTGGAGTTTTCACTTGAAATTTTGATTTGTATTATTTAAAATAATATTTTGACTGTATATATAGATCCATTAACATTAAAAACTCTAAGATAGATCCAGTAACATTAAAAACTCTAAGACACTTTCATTGGGCAGGATTTACTCATCAATTTTGTAATTTCAATTAATGGGATTTTTTGGAGTTTTCACTTAAGTTAAAATTTTGATTTGTATTATTTAAAATAATATTTTGACTGTATATATAGATCCAGTAACATTAAAAACCCTAAAACACTTTCATTGGGCAGAATTTACTCATCAATTTTGTAATTTCAATCAATTCGATTAAATTTTAGAGAAATTAAACCAAAAATATCTAAAAAAAAATCAAAAAAACTTTTAAAAAATCTCACTAAAAACAACCCCATTTAACTCCATTTAGAAAAACTTTTAGAAAAACGTGCTTATTATTATTCTGCCAACTGAATGCCGCCCATACGACAGGGCGCCCACGCCTCCAATATAGCCGTGAATATCATGGTGCCAAATTAATGGTTAATGCTTATGCGGCATGCCATTCCTAGATTGAAGGAATGGAATTCCCAGGTAATTTTTGGAAATTCTATTGCTACTGAAGCTCTATATTAAATATAAGACGTACTTGTAATGTGCCAGAGGAATTGTGAAAAAAAATTCGGATAAAAGGGATGGATGAAGATCATGTAGGTATGGATGAAGATCATGTAGGTGAATTCCAAAGAGAGATATATAGCAATGTCTACGGTAATCACCACTCTATTTTGTTAATCATCAACTAATATGCTCAAGATTCTTCAATGAAGATATTCGTTTTGGTTTGTACTTCATCTCAAAATTTAAATTCACCTGTGCTACACAAATTGACCTTTGATTCACAGCGTGCCACCGTAGATTCGAATTGTAATCGCAATGTATGCCGAATGTGTTGGGAATTTTTCTGGTAAAATCCCAAAAACAATAAAAATTTCCACACAGAGACAATGCTCTGTTTTCTCACAGGGTCTTTTTAAGACAGCAGAAACATACAAAAAAAATTCTGACCACAGAAGACAGAGTTTACACACCAAGGATTTCTATTAAAAGAAAATGCAGTTACATATTATAAACTACTTCTCTTGGAGAGGGATTCACCACATGCATCTCACTTCTCAGAAATTACATTTTTACTCACGCTGCTGCGTAACTCCAATTGCATATACAGAGCATTGCAAGCACGCACTATGCCTTCCTTTTGATTACATTCATTTACCAAAAAAAATACATTCATATATGACTACTCAAGAAAGTACTTACATCGCCATACTGCCGTAAAAGAAAGACAGTGAAAATTAAAATGGTCTTACTGGCTTTTACTGATGCCCATACTCCCGCTCAACCAAAATTAAAAACTTCACTTAAACTTACCAACTACAGTAAATTGCATTTACTGTTTACTGAGAAAACTTACGGCAATGTAACTTTTACTCCACGTTGAATTTATTTCCCAGGCCTTTACTTCAACCATTTTACAATATGGTTTTGGAAATCCATCGGGTCCGAGCTTCATCGCATGGCACACATATGTGTACCCATGGTTTCCCCGATTGCGAAATCCCGATCACAATATGGCCCGATACCTCCGATTATATATATTATAATATATGTCTGAAATGCATAAAATAACATAAAATGAACTACTAGCGGAGCCAAAATAATATTAATCAAAATGTTGAATAACCATCGGGTCCGGGATATCGGGTCTCAACTTATCGCATGGAAAATGCTGCACACTTGGTTTTCGCCGATAGCGATATGCCGATAGCTCGGCGATCGCTCATCGCAAATAACAAAACTTTAGCTGCCATTTCGCCGATGCGATATCGGCTGTTCAGTCATAGCTGAAGTCGCTCTCAAATCGCTGGACTGCTGGTATCTTTTGCCGATGCGCAGTTGGAATTATTATATATTTTTAACAGAATGTACATTAATATTCTAAATGGAGTTTCCTTTAGAATATGAAACCCCATCCAATCTGACACGGCGCTTACAAGCATAAGCATCTTGAGATTTTCCTTTTGTTTAGACATATTCTATATTTTTTTTTTTTTTGTAATTTGTGTATAATTTTCATGCTATTTAATTTATAGCTTCTTTAATTACTGTAATTTGGGTATAGTTTCTATCTTGTCCCTGTTCTGTTTGTTCTCATTTTCATCTAAATAATTACTGTAATTTGGGTGTATTCTTCATTCTATTTAATTAATTACTGTACTTTATAATATATATATATTCTTTAATTACTGTAACTGGTTGTAGTTTCTATGAATATTTTTATTTTCCATGTTTCAATTTTCTTTGATCTTGTGTTTCATTTGGTTGATTTTCATTTTATACTGTGTTCTCTCTATTTTTATATCAGTTGTTTGTAGTTTTATGATTGAAATTTGATTGTAATATAATATATGTTGTTGAAGGTTTCTTTTGATTGTGGTTTTGTTTTCACATGGATAGATGGGAAGTAATTTTCACAGTGTACATACAAATTGTGAATTGCTGTACTGTAATGCTATGTTATGAATATATTTAAAATCTAGTAATGGACGTTCGCTGCATGGTGGAAAAATGAAAATCGCAATGTTTGTTGAGAGTAGACATGTTGAAAAACCAAGTTCAATGTGGTAAACCTTTCCCTCCGGCAAGTTACTATATGAGGTTTATTTGGTTTTTTTTGTTTAATCTGATTTTTGTTTTATCTTTCAGATGTTCAAAAGAGACTTAAGTTTTGTTGTTGATATATAAATTATTGGTGGCCGCGTTTTCTGTTCCGGAGAATTGAGAGGGATATTGCATCGGGATATTGCCTCTGAGGAGGAGCATTGCATGTAACTGTGAGTGTTTTTTGAATGTTACTTGTTTGATTGAACTATGTTTTATAGCTTGTGAAAATGAAAGCCTGTTTTAGATGGTGTTCTTTTTTCTTATGTTCCGGAAAGTTAATTCAAGTAAAATTTTCCAAGAAATGTTACTTCGAATGATTATTATTGAAATATAATTTATCACTTTTATTCTTCGGTGATCAATTCTGTTTTGTTTGAACTACTTTTAGGAATAAATAAATATTAATTCAATAAATTACATCAATAATCTACTTAGCCTGCCAGAATAGAAAACGGAAAGTTTAGCGTGGCTTTGTAGTGTGAAGGGAGATATATTGGTTAGCGTACTTCCAGAAATCTGTCGATATTTATTCCATTTTAAGTTTTCCAGGATTATCTTAGAAATTAAAAGAATAGAACGTAGCTGTGCAAAATTAATGGTAGAGCTCGTTATTATCTAAGCTGGGAGATAAACGGTGATTTTAGGAATCTGGATTAGAACAGTAAGGGCCAGATGACTTCCGCAAGAAAATGTTTGCATTGGTCGTTGGGAGACTCTGCTGTATGGACATCAATAAAAGTGGGTCTCGAGTGTGCATTCATCTTCCAAGAGAGTCCTTAGAATATGTTTTAGGGTGAAATGTGCACCCCTTTTTACCTGGTGAATTTATATTTGAAAAATTATCTAAAATTCTTTTCAATTACACCTCACTCTATAGTCATATGTTGTTCATAATATCAACTCTAACTCCACTTTCATATGAAATTCTTCTCATTGTAATTATAATAAAAACCAGCCAAAATGTATTTTCATTGTAAGTATAATAAAAATTACAGCCAAAATCTATTTTAATTCCTGATATAGATTTGATCATGATTTGATGAGGAGTTGAGATCATGAATCTGAGGAGTTGAGATCATGAATCTAAGTAGCTGGTTTTATTCTGAGGAGTTGAGATCATGGATCTAAGTTGGTTTAATTTTCACTTTAAATAGGCTAATAGGCTATATTCTTTATGAATAGTGAATACCACTAGTCATGAGAGTCAATATCATGGGTTCTCATAAATCTGGAGTTCAAAAACTATGGGTATCTAAGTTGGTTTAATTATGAGGAGTTGAGATCATGGATCTAAGTTGGTTTAATTATGAGGAGTTGAGATCATGGATCTAAGTTGGTTTAATTCTCACTTTAAATAGGCTATATTCTTTATGAATACCACTAGTCATGAGTCAATATCATGGGTTCTCGTAAATCTGGAGTTCAAAAACTATGGGTATCTAAGTTGGTTTAATTCTGAGGAGTTGAGATCATGGATCTAAGTTGGTTTAATTCTCACTTTAAATAGGCTATATTCTTTATGAATACCACTAGTCATGAGTCAATATCATGGGTTCTCATAAATCTGGATGGGTAAAGTAACTTAACTAAGTCAAGCTTATCCTAAGCTACAGAGAAAACTAATAAAAATACAAATAAAAAATACAAATAAATTTTTTGAGTCAATATCATGGGTTCTCATAAATCTGGAGCTCAAAAACTATGGGTAACTTAGCTAAGTTAAGCTTAGCCTAAGTAAACAGAGAAAACTAATAAAAATACAAATAAATTTTTTGAGTCAATAGCATGAAACATGATCTTTTGAGTCAATATCATGGAGCATGGAGCTCAAAAACTATGGGTAACTTGGCTAAGTCAAGCTTAGCCTAAGTACCCAGAGAAAACTAATAAAAATACAAATAATATCGTAATTTTTTTTATTATTTTGACCTAGTTATTTTTATTTTATTTTTAATTAGTTAAATGTTTAGAAGACATTCTTCATCAAGTGATAACATCTCCACTGGTAAAACTTAACAATATCTCTACAATATCTCTACTATTAAGAGATTACGTGACAACATCTGGAAAGTGCTAAGACATTGTGATTTGATTAAATTAAATTAATAATAAACTATAAATATTATCATTTTATTTTAAATTTTAATTTTTATAATTTTTAAACATATAATTTTAAAATTTATTAAAAATTTATTAAAAGTAATATAATAACGTTAATTATAAAAAAAAATCACTATACAAAATGAGATATACTTCGAACCAAGGTGCTGGCTGATTATAGAGGTCAAAGTCAACGTGTGAACGCCAGATATACTTCGAACCAAGGTGCTGGCTGATTATAGAGGTCAAGGTCAATGTGTGAACGCCTACGTGACCGAGTCTCACGGAGCTCTAAGCTCCTCACTAACTCAGCTATCGAACTAATATCACTCGACAAACACTTAGAAGCTATATAGAAACTTTTTTTGTGACATTAACTTACTCGAACCAACTAAAAGGATCCATTTCAACGCTTGGCTTCTGGAGTTATCCCACTTATCCCACTACTAGTTTTAGTTTTGCTATCTGGTTTATCCCTCCTTTACGGGGACTGTCAGCTTTTGAGGAACACATAAGAGTCACTCTGCTCTGAACACCATGAGGGCAGCCAAAAGGGAAGCAATATTAACATTAAAATTGAAGAGATTTTTATTGTTTACTACTATAAATAACAAATAAACTAACCATTTTATTATGTTTCCAGTACACGCTTTCGATTACCATTAGCTTTCATTTTGTCATCTCAGTTGATTAGTCTAGTAAAGAAGTAATAATAAGGGGCAGGAATAATAATAAGCAGCCCATGTTCTTTATTTTTTTTCCGAAACTTCCATTTGTGTTTTTACATTCGTTTCTTCATCATTAAAGAAACTTTGGATGATTCACTGTATTCAGAGACTCTTTTACTCCTAAGTACAAAATCTCAAAGGCTGGTGTCAAGTTTGATATAAAATTATAATTGTATACAGTGATATAGGTTATGGAGGGTCGTTTATACGGAATTGACGTATAATTTTGTGGTGATAATTAGGAAAAAAATTAGCTCACCTATAATGATTTTACATAGACTCTGGAACACTTTTCAAAATTCTTTGTAAATTTTAATAGCTCTAACAAAAAGCTCCAGAATTTCACATAGTTCAAAATTCTTCAGAACTTCTTAATAGTGCTAAGAAAAAGCTTGCTAGTCAAACCCAAAGCTAGAGATTATCAAACCGAAAACAGAGTTCAAAATTCTTCATAACTTCTTAATAGTGCTAAGAAAAAGCTTGCTAGTCAAACCCAAAGCTAGAGATTATCAAACCAAAAACAGAGTAAGAGAGGACTAAGAGCCATCACTTTATCATTTGATGTCCTAAAAGTTTGGGAAAACTTCCCAACTTGTCATTGGTAACGCGAAGAATACTTAGAGAACATATGACAATAGATCAACCTATTAAACAGAAATTTAACATTTGTACAATCTTGCTTATTCACTTACGTATATATATGACAATTAATCTCTGTATTGACAATGCTTGAACCTACGTTAGGGAAGGAGGTTTATGCATCTCGAATCTTCCATAAAAGACGTCATTGTGATGTGCAATGCATCTTACCGTAGAACTTGCTAATGATGTTACAATTTTTCATCATAGTAGTTCTATGAACACCCTTCATTACAGTTCTATAAGCACATGATGTTTTGAGTTTCAATGGAGATAAAAGTATGATACTATGAGCACTTTCATTAAAGTTCTATAAGCACATGATGCTTTGAGCTCCAAATTAGTCTAATGGAGATACAAGTACGATAAGATTTTGTGGCAGTTTTCTTGATCCAATTACTCTTAGCCATCTAATTTTATATGTCTTCCTCGAGCACATATATATGAGTTTGTTAATTAACTTATCATGTATATATACAGAATTTCAAGGTTATAGTTATCACACTAACATGATTTTTTTGAAGTAATAGACAATGATAGTGATAATCCACTCACTAATGAAAATGACAATTATGAAGAAGAGAGAAAGAAAAGATAATAGACTCATTAATGAATCAATCCATTTCCGTGCAACTGCAGCTACTTGCCAGGTAATTTACTTCTTTATACTTTGGAATTTCTGTTGTTCTAAACATCATAGGCGTTGCTATTGAAAGGAATGAAAACTCAATTATTTTGTAAGAAGTATTTGTAATGTGGCAGAGCTACTGTGAAAAGATTTTCAGATGAAAGGTATCGATGAAGATCACGGTCTCATGTAAGTGAATTCCAAAGATCTGCGATAATCACCACCCTATTTTTTTTTTTTAAATCTGATTTTTGTTTTATATTCTTTCAGATGGATAGAAGAGAATTAATTTTTGTGGTTGATATATAGATTGTTGGTGGTTGCGCTGGTATGCCGTTTTCGGTTCGAAAGAAATGAGAGGGATATTGTATCCGAGGAGGAGCATTGCATGTAACTGTGAGTGTTATTTCAATGTTATTTGTTTGATTGAACTATGGTTTACTTCGAGTGAAAATGGAAGTCGGTTTTACAACGTTTTTTTTTCCTCGGTTCCGAAAAGTTAATTCAAATGAAATTTGATGACCCTGAAATGTGCCGAGAAACGTGACTTCGAATGATTGCTGAAAATTAATTCGAAAAAGTGGTACCACTGTACCACTTTTTTTCGTCCCCAGAAAAGCTTTCTGCTATTATTCTCATTTTGGCATCTTCGTCATTAACTTCTAGGTCGATGAAATCCACCAATCTGTGAACATATTGCTGCGCTGTGATTTCAAGACTGCCATCAAATAGAGGAAGCCTTTGGCCATAGTTTTGAGGTAGAGCTGCAGGTTGACCAGGCAATATTAAAGGAGCAAACCTATCCATGAGCGTTGGAGGAAGTTGTATGGGAACTACAATGGATTGTGTTGATTTATATGATGACGTCAAAGGGGGTAGTGGTGGATTCACAATAATAGATGTGATGGTTGATGTATTTGGAGGTACGGTGAAGGATGTAGCAGCAGACAAAATTCCAATAGATGTTGGATGTAGGCCTTTTCGGTGGTGATTTGAAGTTGGTCCGCAAGGATTTGGAGTTGATCAAAGTTGGACCAAACCTCGTGATCAAGTTTAGAAAACCATGGACCAAACCTCGTGATCAAGTTTAGAACACCAAGATTTAGCATAAAGTCTAGAAAACAAGGATTGAGAAGTAGGCAAGTAGGAATCAAATTTTATAGGGTCAAAAACTACTTCTATAAGAAAAGACTTAGAATTTGATCGAAAAAAGGGATAGCTCGAATTGAATATCAAAAGAAAGATCTTCAGCGATAAACAGTTGATCAGGTAGAGAGGTGGTTCTTACCAATTTTTGAGGCGTTTTGAGTTTTCTCAACAGTTTCTTTGGATCATCAACAACCCCAGGTGGATTTGGGTCAGGATTTGACCTCATGTGCCTTTCAGGAGCCAGAGTTTTTACACCTTGAACTTGATGTTATTTTTAAACCAGCGTTCCTTGAATACTGGAATCTTTCACTCACAAAACTAGTCTTGAATACACTCTTAAAACTAATCCCAGGAATAATATATTAGTCATTTCCCTGGCAAAGACGCCAAAATGTTATCCTCCACAATGTCCCAGGATGAGAGGAGATCGACAGAGGTAACCACATACCAAGCTTTCACTATCGTAGCTAGCCATAGCAAACTAGAGAGGGCCCTCTCTATGATCTCAGCGAATGAATTGACTGGAAAAGGAATAGATTTTAGTTTAGGTATACTAGGCTCAGATAGGGTTTTATGCTAGATAAGGGAGAAAATCGAGTGTTGGGTGCAGGAATTGCGGTTAGGTAGACTCCTTCAACACTTAATTGTCAACCTGGGGGTTTCATAAACTTAGAGGCAAAGAACAATAAATGCCAGAAATGATATGAACTTTTCCTAACTCTATTCCTACTTCCTTAATTACAATCTTTCGGAATCGAAAAGAAAAGATCACCCGAAAATTTACACCAAAAAAATTCTAGTGTTGGAATGTGAAAGAAAGTACTTTTTATGAAAGGAACTCTCAAACTCTTGTAACAAATCATGTCTAATGGAAATGGAAATCTATGTTTATCTTCAGTGTAGTTGTATGTCATGTTAATAATTGGACCCTTGAAGATGTCTCACTTCTTTATAGATCTTTCTCCCTACAATAAGTTGTTATTCATGTACTCCTGCAATATGCTTGCACTAGTACCAGAATAAAGTCTAAATGTTGGAAGTACATGTTACACATGTACATAATATTAATGTCCTCATGCAGGGGCTCTAAGCCTTAGGACTAGAGCTCTCTGTTCATGTATCAGGATATTGATTCCTCTATTAGAGTATAGATTCCTGCACCAAGTTTTCAAATTCCTCTTATAAGAGAATAAAGAGTGTGTTAACTTAGAGAAAGAGTTTGCAAAGGTGAGCAAAACTTTGAAATTATTTCCAGAAACAAAAATATGCTTCAACCAATCTGAACTTCAAAATAAGAATTAATTTCTAAATCCAAAGCACACTTTTCTTCAATCAATGAACTCATTCATGCAACTAAAGAAATCATGTAATTGTGACAGCAGGATTCATCCCTGTAATAGTTATTCACACAAATCTGATCTACATTCGTAACCTTCTTAACTCAGAAATATTCTCTTTTAAATAATTAAATATGAAGTTCAATCCTTCCCTCACAAGTATGAAGTGCAGGTACAGGTTAATGTGTCATAAAAACATTCATTCTCTAATTACCAAAGCATATCTAATTCAATATATCAATAATACTTTAGAATGATGATCACACACTTGCATAAATGCGTCAAGGCTCATATGGCATAATAGAACAAAAGACTAGTATGAAGTATAGGTACAAGTTAATGTGTCATAACAACGTTCGTTCTCTAATTACCAGAGCATATCTAATTCAATATATCAATAATACTTCAGAATGATGATCACACACTTGCATAAATGCATCAAGGCTCATATGGCATAAAAGAACAAAATACTATTACTGTAATGAACCAAAGAAATCAATATGCGAAACTATAAATGCACTAATGCAGGAATAACATGCCTGCACGATCCAGGCAAGAATAATGCTAAGCTTTGAAAAGAAGAAATCACAAAAGGATAAAATCAAACTTAGTTAGCATGCACACCACAGATCCGTCACATAGTGGCTATAAATGAAATTGAACCTGGACTTTGTGGAAGAATGAAAACGTCTATTTAATTAACACCTTGTATTAAACAAAATCAACACACCTTTAACAAGAAAGAAGAATGTGATGGAGAACGAGTTGGGTTGGTTGGGCCCTAGCCAATCAGCTTGTTTCCTTGTTTAGGAAACTTGGAAATTCAGCTCTTAATGACGAATCAACATAGAATTACAAAAAATGATTTAAATAACATGTCGTATTCCATTTCTATTAATAATCATCAAATGTACATAGTGAGTTTGAATCCAACCCAAAACGAGGGCGATACCAACAAAATTATAAATGACCAAAATTACAGTATCATTGCTATAGCTATCATTCGCTACCATTTTCTATCTGAATCCTACATTATATACATCCTTTCACGCCTGTGGCCGTAACCAAATTACATCTAGGGTTACAATCTGAGCCTTTCGGCTATAACAAAATAACAACAATAGTACGTACTAAGCCTTTCAGCTATAACAAAATGCTACACTTGAACATCCGACTGACGACCTAATCTTCATCATATCCCTGACTTATCTTTGCTCTGAGCCCAACGCAAGATGACCGATCTTGAACGAGATGTCCGCGTTAGGTAATGAGTTTTCATGGAAGTTTAGGATTTGCCAGCGGCGTAGGAATCCTACTTGCACTCGACCATGCTAATGAAATGATCAATACGTTGCTTACCAAATACTTTAGGAAAGAAAAATTAGTTGTAAAGAATATCAAAGGTAGCAATAATTATGTGATGGATTTAGGGTTTGTCAGTGTAGTGTAGTGTTTAAATGAAACAAAGAGTCTTCATGATCATGTACATCATGAATTCATTAAGCAGGAAGGAAAATAACACACAATGATATTCCCATCCAAACAGAGCTTTATGCAAAGAATTATGCTTATAAACATTAAGGAAAACCACTGAAGAACTAATGAATGGAAGGAGAAGATGAGTATCTTTAATATAAAGCTATAACAGAGAAAAAACATCATCACAAACTTACTGCACATGAATTCCTAGATAATATCTACAAATAGTATCCTTTGATTTCTAGAAAATATCCAAGTACAAGCTACGATAGTTCTATCCTCTGATGTCCAATTTGTTCTATGACTAAGAAAATGATACCTAAATACCAAAACAACATTTCCCTACTCTCAGGGGTTAAATCCATGAGTTGAATCCATGAGTCTAGGAACTGCTCCATGAGGTGTTCCAACCAAAACCTTAAAGACTAGGGAGGTTAAAATAACTCCTCCAATCAACTTTGACTCCAAACACTCTCATAAATGAAGCTAAATTTATATCAAAAAAACTTTAACAAGACTAATTACCCACTATTACATCATATTTACATTAGGATTAATCAATTACATCATAGAAATCCGTATCCAACTAACCAAACTAGGGAAAAACTACCACAGGCAAAAACTCAATTAATTTATAAGAAAACACATCGAAGTTAGGGAAAACATGACGAAATTGGCAAAAGTAGTTTTTGAAGACCTTCCTGAAGTCCAAATCCTAACCTTAATAGCTCATTGGAAATCTGAGGACGTCTGCTACACAATGGACTCTTCAATAGCTTAAAAAGGTTACTCCTATCCTATCAAACATGTGTTATCCCACAAGTACTCTGGAAAACGTAGAGTGGCCTCCATGAGGGTGGCAAAAAGGTCGATTTTTGATGGTTTTTTTTTTACTTTTTCACCTGTTAAAATTTGTCAAAAGTATGTTCACCTTAGGGAAAAAATTATGTATGGACCATCAAGAATCTAGAAATGCAAAGAAAACTTCATTTGGAGCTCCCAAACTAAAGCGTAGCATGGGGCACGTTGTGTTTTCTCCTCCATCAATGCGCTAAAATATGAAAAAAACTAAATTTGCTCAAGAACTCTTCAAAATTTGTATGTGAGGTCCCCAAGTGGTATGCTATGCTATTAGGGAGGCATCAGCAATAAAATCTAACTTTTCCTTCCCTTTTTGCTTGATTAGGGTTCCATTGAGTTTCTGCTTCAATTGCTTGACCTTAACCATAGCAATCATGTTTCTTGTGTAATAATGGGCAGTTGTGTGTTTCTGCAATCTTTTGTCTCTGTTAGCCCTCTTGAGAAGCTTCTCCAAGTGACAATTTACCTTTTCAAGCCAAAATTCCATATCTTCATTGATTTTTGCTTCAATTAGATCAACAGAAGTCATCTTCTTTCTTTATTTTTGAAGTGCTCTTTTGAGGCTACTGGTCCTTGGCGTTTTCCTTGTTACTTTATCTTGATGTTGCTCTAAAACTTTTGCATCCATCCCTGCCTTTCCCTTTACATCCTCTTTACCAACATCAACCCCATGCTTTTCCAGAAGTAGTTGCTTTACCTTCAACTGCTAATTTTCCTGCTCTAGAAATGAAATCATGAAGTTTGCCTTTGATAAACTATCCTTGAGCCTTGATATCTCAACATCTTTCTCCTTTATGACCTACTCCATTGTTTTATGCTCCTTACTAGCCTCCAAGTCAATCATGTCAGTGTCAAGATGACAAGTTTCCTCATGCCATGATTGTAATCCGTGTTTTGTTAATGTTGTTGATGTGAGCTTGGCCCCTTCCATGTGATGTGGAGTAAAGAAAAGCCTCTTTCCCTTCTAATAAGTATGAGTTACTTCAGGCCTAGGTATCTTCTCAACTACAGGTCTCTTTGAAGAATTACCTTTCACATGCTTAGGTGGGGCAGATGATGTACTTGGGCTTGGAGATTGACTAGTAGAAGACAATAAAACATCTGATTGAATGAAAGTTTCCCAAGTGATATTATTTTGATTCAGATGATGCAGTGCAATAATAGTGATGAGGGCATGGTAGAAAAGCCTCTTTTCATGGTCGCTATGACTATGTTGCACCTTTTCTGCAGCCAGACGTTTGTAGAGGTAATATGCTAGGTTTAGTGGCTTCACCCCTATGAAATGCATGAGTAATCTGACATGGTATTTGTACAACATTGAGAATATGTATTCAAATGTAAATTATTTCATTATCACCTTCACCAATGGAGCAATTTTTTCAAGGAGTTGTGCAAAATGAAAAACTTTCTTAATGGTCTGTTTGTAGTGGAATTTAGTGAAGGGTTGATAGTTTTTTAGGGCCAAATCTAAGTTCTTAAACCATTTTTCTCCATTATCCATATGGATGCTACTCTCATCTCAATTAAAATAGTGAATTTGATACATGCAATAATAACCTTATCCCTCCTCAAATGAGTGGCAAACACACTAGTCAATTTATCATGGTATTTGACACTTTCAACCAACTCACAAAACCCTAAATATTATTCATTCTCAAAGCACTACTGGGATAGTGGGGAAGACATTAAATCCTTAGTGTTTATGGGTTCATACCTCAAGATTTGACCTCCTTTGTTATAGGTCTTCTTCTCCTCCTCCATTTGACGGTTTTGCAAGTGAAACCCTAGCTAGGAAAATAGGGGATTGGAAGATGTGATGGGATTGAGGGTTTAGGGAAGGGGAAGAGAGGTAGGAAAATTTAGGGAGGTGGGAAGGGGTGTTATGAAGCCTTAGGAAGTGGAGCGAGGGAAAATTAGTAGACGGTATTGTATAGGGAATTAAAACATAGTCAACTAATGAAACAGAGACAAACACAACGAAGGGAGCAAAATAGGTTTTCCAACATGAAATCAAATGAAATAAGGCTATGGGGAGATTAAGAGTGTTCAAATTACTTTCAGGAGGTTGATAAATAGTTTCATTTTCCGAAGAAACCTTTCAAAACCAGTATTAGGGCTTGAAACAAGAAAACACAGTGAAATTACAACAAAATGCATTGAATCGTTAGAAGACGTAGCGAAATGTAGGGAAAATGGAGCAAAATGGTTCTGATGACCCTTGGGAGTGTTTTTGCCTCTGAGAATGCTGAGAAACTATCTTGTGATGGATGATATATTCTTTGGAAATGAACATAAGGGTGAGAGGTGGAATGAGGTGGTCTCTATAGCCTATAGAACTCAACTTTATAATGGTAGGGTAGCCCACAATAGTTTTCATTATTCTTTTGATAAAACTATGTAACTTGGAACTTTCACATGCAGCTTTGAAACATAACCTATTACATCATTTTGAAGTGAATTACGCTTAGAAACATAAATTTTTTAAATAACCCTACCACTACTCCTTGATTTCCTAGTTTATTGAATGAAATGATAGTTTTGATGACTCTATCCCTAATTACCTAATGGAGACACTGAGTTGAATGAAGACCATGGTGACATGACTGAGATGATGAGGATGATTTTTTCAATGATGGCACATCCAACTGGGTGATGGTAGTGACTGGAACATGAAAATGTTGAAGGAGCAGCAGTAGACCTAGACACACTAGCCAGTGATCAAATTCTATTATGAAAACCTAGTGACATGATAAAATTTGATTTGAGACCCCTAACAAAACATGGTAAGAGAATATTTGATCACTGGTGATAAGACGAAGCGACTGACACTAACAGGAAGCTGAAATAGTCTCTCCATGAAAGGAAGTAAAAAATGGAAAAACTCTTCAAAATTACGCCAACATCTTAAAGGCATTAGAAAAACTCATCAACAAACATTGATCATGCAATGACAAGACTGGTCTTGGTTACAAAGAAAATTCTGAAAAGGAGTCAATTCCTTTTATGACAACAAAAGATGATGGATATGCAAAATCTAATAAGCAGGTAGACCTCTCAACTAAATCAAGAGATCAAGACTCACAGGAAAAACCTTGTAAGACAATTCCTCGAAGAATATTTCCTCGCAGGTATCAACCTATCTTCTATGGTCATTATTATTCATGGGGATGGTTTGGACAAAGAGTTGTAGAATGTCACACATATGTTTGGAATGAATATAGTTCTAGGAGATCATTTAGAAATCGAAATTCTAGAACTCAGCAGAATATCAACAGATTTGATCATTTGAGAGATGATGTCGAATGTTACAAATGTAACAATTTTGGATACCTGGCTAAAGATTGTAGCCTTGGAAGTTCTTCAATGGAATTCTAGCAAAATAAGAATGAACAAGTATGGAAACAGAATAATGAAAAATGTTCTCTTGCTCTCAAGCCTCAAAGAAACAAAAACATTTGGTATGTTGACAGTGGTTGTTAGCCACATATGGTTGGAGATAGATGGTTTATGGTATCCCAAAGGAAATGATCTAATTATCTAAGATTATGTTATGCTTCTTAACCTGCAAAGTAATACCGAGCAGAGAATATGCGAGAAAAAATACCCAGAACACAGAATATGCGAAGAAACTATACCCAGAACATAGAATAGCAATGATTTTATTACTTAGAGAGAAATGTTCACAGGCCTCTTCGAGGGGGCAACCTCTAATAGAGCAGAGCTCGATTACAAAACAAGACACGATACTCCTCGCAGGGAGTCTCTATCCTTT
This sequence comes from Pinus taeda, assembly GCA_000404065.3. Classification (NCBI taxonomy): domain Eukaryota; kingdom Viridiplantae; phylum Streptophyta; class Pinopsida; order Pinales; family Pinaceae; genus Pinus; species Pinus taeda. The sequence continues at coordinate 157,809 of APFE030895479.1, forward strand.
ATATATAACTCATACATGGAATACCACGGGCCAATACCGTGGGTTTTATTAATACCATCTATCTAATACTACCGCCCATTTACCCTTTATTTAATACTACCGCCCATTTGCAACTAACTGTGGTCCCTTCATTAATTGCGGGTTAACCACTTACAATATTAATATGGGCTTTATTGGCTCTTGACTATGACGTGATCCCATGACATGAATAAGGGGGTTAGGGTGGGACCCTAACATGCCCTCCCCCTTAAGACTAGCCTTGTCCTCAAGGCTGAAGCTGCGGAAACTGCTAAAAAATAGTGGCTGGTTCCCAAGTTACATTTTCCGGAGAGGTGTCTTTCCATTGAGGACCTCTTTAATCATGCGGCCGCGCAGGTGCATGTCTCGTGTGTCTAGAACCTGTTCCGGTTGAAGCCAGATTGACCCTTCCTCATCCAATTCCGGTAGACTGGTTTGAACTCGGCAATTGTTCCCAATCACTTTTTTGAGGCACGATACATGGAAAACTGGGTGGATTTTTGCTGTAGGTGGCAAAGCCAACTTGTAAGCCACTTCTCCAATGCGCTGAAGTACTTGGTATGGTCCATAGAATTTTGGAGAGAGCTTTTGACAACCCTTGTCTTTGAGTGATGTTTGCTTATAGGGTTGCAGCCTCAAAAAGACCTGATCCCTTTCTTGAAATTGGCGCTCTGAGCGATGTTGGTCAGCCTGTTGCTTCATATGGTTCTGAGCTTGATGAAGATTCTCGCGCAGGTGGGCGAGCATGGTTGCGCGGTGTTGTAGGAGTTGATCCACGGCTTGTACTTTGGAGCACCCCGTGAGATAAGAAGTAGGGGAAGGCGGAAGTTGACCATAGACTACTTCATAGGGAGTCATTTTGGTGGTGGCATGATAGTTGGTGTTATACCACCATTCCGCCAGAGGTAACCACTGTCCCCAAAGGTGTTGCTTTTCTGAAGTGAAACACCTAAGGTAGGTTTCTAGACATTTGTTGACTGCTTCGGTTTGACCATCTGTTTGCGGATGATATGAAGTACTGAGTTTGAGTTGAGTGCCTTGTATTCTGAAGAGTTCCTGCCAAAAATTACTGGTGAAGATTGGGTCGCGGTCGGACACATAGAAGTGGGCATGCCATGCAATTTGAAGATCTGATCCATGAAAGTTTGGGCAACCAACGTTGGTGTAAATGGTTGGGGTAGGGCGCAGAAATGAGCATACTTCGACAGTCGGTCCACAACCACCATGATGACTGACTTGTTCCCAGACTTTGGAAGACCTGTAATGAAATCCATGGAGACCTCCGTCCAAATTGACGCCGGAATGGGCAATGGTTGTAATGTGCCTGGTGTGTTGAATGTTTCCCCTTTGTGGCGTTGACAGACGTCACATTCTGCTACGAAAGTAAGGATGTCTTGTTTCATACCGGTCCAAAAGAATGATCTTCTGGCGCGCATACGTCTTCTGAAGCCCGAATGTCCTGCAATGGGCGATGAGTGCAATTATGCCAAAATGCTACTTTTGAGGGTGGATGTTGGTGATATTATGACTCTGTCCTTGTAGCGAAGAATATCATTCTACCACAAGTAGCCCTTGCTGGAATTAGGATCCACCTGCAATTGAGAAATAAGTTGGGAGAGCCCTGGATGTGAAAACCATTCCCTGCGAGCCTCTTCAATCTAGTCTGGAATTGGGAGGGAAATTGCGAGCAATGTACTTTCCTCCTCAAATTGGCGCGACAATGCATCTACTACCCGGTTGTATTTCCCTTTCTTGTAAATGATCTCATAATCATATCCCAGAATTTTGGCGAGCCACTTGTTTTGTTGTGGGGAAGATAGGTGTTGCTCCAGAAAATATTTAAGACTGTGATGATCTGTGCGGATTTGGAAACGTCGTCCCAACAAGTAAGGTTGCCAGGTCTCTACTGCATGTAAGATGGCCATCATTTCCTTCTCGTAGGTAGATTGGCCCAGATTCCTCCCACTTAGTTGTTGGCTGGTGAAGGCCAATGGTCGCCCTTCCTGCATTAAAACCGCTCCAATACCTGTTCCCGATGCATCACATTCAATGACAAATGATTTGGTGAAATCCGGTAGGGCTAAGATTGGAGTGGTACACATGGCGTTTTTGATCGCGGTAAATGCCTGTTGTGCTTCCTCGGTCCAGAAGAAGGAATTTTTCTTAGGAGTTGAGTTAGTGGTTTCGCTATGTGACCATAGTTGCGGACAAATTTCCGATAATAGCCTGTGAGACCCAAAAATACTCTCAAGCTCTTCAATGTCTTCGGTTGAGGCCATTCTTGCATTGCCTGGATCTTTTTGGGGTCCACCTTGACACCTTCACGTCCCACAATGTGGCCCAAATACTCAACTTCTTTCATGCAAAACTCACACTTAGACATCTTGACAAATAATTTATGCTTGTGGAGTAGTTGCAATAGTAGATCTACATGCTGAAGATGTGCCG
>APFE030895491.1:7694-51074 GCA_000404065.3 Pinus taeda
TAGATTAGGGAGAAAAATTGAACTTACCTTATAAATTTTAAGTCTAGAACTATCTTTGGTTTTTATATTCATGGACCAAAAATACAATATGTCTCTAAATGGTTCTTTGAAGTTAGTTCCAACTTTCCATAAAATTCGAAAGAGTACTCAAATCAGAAAACCATAGATTCTATTGGACTCCTACCATCTCTTTACAACTAGAGACACCCACCTACTAGGTTTCCATAGGCTAGAAAATTATTTATTTGAGGATCTTCAAAGGTAAGGTTTTCTTTAGTAGAGATCAATGCAAATTTTGCAAAAGGGGTTGGATTATGAAAAATAATGGCTCTAGCAATTGTGGGTAGCCTGCCCATACGACCCTGAGCAAAGCTCAAATGCTAGAGATTATAGAACTTGCTTTTGTTGATCAGTTTGATTTTTATACCTTTGGATAAAATTGACAATATGTCCCTAAATGACTGTTGGAATCAAGTTGCATTTTTAAGTGTTGGAACCTCTAATAACCAAGATTCTTCTCACAATAAAGCCAACTCCACACGACTCGCCATTATCTATTTTCCTTCCGTAAAATTTCCTTTAATGTCAAGGCCATCTGCCCTTGAATCTATCATCCTTATGTCATTAATAGCTTGGTTGATTTCCTTATCGAGCTTCTCTACGTCTTGTTCAAACATGTGAGTGTCAATATCATCTTCTTTTCCCTTTACTTGTGGCAATGCTTTAGACGTGATCACAATATCTTCTTTTCATTTCATTGTAGTGGATAGACTCATAGGGGTTATCAGTTCTGAATTAATATAATATATTTGTATTTTAGTACAGTTCAGAGAAACATGAGTTGTTACTTCATCTTGTGTAGGTACACATGGTACTATATGTATGATATCATCCATAGGTAACATAACATTTTCCACCCTTTCTATTTCAAGCTTGCTCTCGTGAATATAGGTTGATAACCTTGTATGATTATTTAATCTCGAGATGATTCCCAAATGATCATAATGACAAATATTGTCCTAGAGGAATCCAAAAGACAACATTTCCCTTTCTAGGATATCAATAGCTCTTTTTTTTTAGCAATTAGAGGTGAAATTGCATATGGATAGCTAAATAATGCTCTTTTTTTGTTAAATATAGATTGTAATTCATTCACAATAATCCTTTTCCTAGGAACTTCATAAGCAAAAAATAAGGGCGAAACATACTTTGGTAGGTGAAAGGCCTTCTTTTCAAAACCATATAAACAAATCATGGTAAAATCATGGTATAAAAACCAACTCCCCATACTTTTCTCTTCAGTACGCCTTAGTATTCTTCTCTCCTCTTCTAAAATTATATGGAGCTTTACCACTATTATTTTAACCTTTAGAGGATATGTAAAGCAATCCATATATTGGGAGTATGAGTGTGGAATATGTTGAGGATAAATTACAGTAGTGCATTTGTAAGTTTCTTTCTCTTTATTATCAACATTTGTAACACTCATAAGGAACTTGGTAGATAGAAAACGGTTGTTGGGGTGCAGGGGTAATGGACAATATTTCAAATCTTGAAGCAATTTCTTCAAGTTCAATCAGAATTTCTTCTTAGATTTCCTTCAAAGTCTGAGTCATCTACCTCCAAAGTTATATATTCTGCTAAATTAGTAGAATTGCTTAATTTAACTGCACAAGTGCATAAAACAAATTTTTTGGTTTGAGAATATTGTCCATACAGTTGGGGCATACTTAACGATGCGCATGGCTATACCTGTACAATTTGTTACAACAAAAAAATTGGAAAATTCTATCTCCAATACTCATTTTTTTCATCTGCATCTAAAGATAGGTAGGATGAGTAAAAAACATTTCACAAAATCCATGCTCTAACATAGCTACTTGGCAGCTATTTTACAAACTAATTATATAAGAAGATACATAGATAGGCCTCAAAGGATGTACCCAAACGCATTGAGCAAGGATTGTAATCCCAATCCTTTGTTCCATTTAAATTCTTGTTCTCACATTTCTTTCTGAGATTTCCTTGCTCTCATGACTCGCATAGAGCTTAATGTTTGTTTAGCTACACTTGCATAAGTGAGATTTCTAATGTCTACCTTTGTTACCCCTAGGCTAAGCGAACATATTCCCTCACTACCTCCATTCATTTTTCCTGCCATGGATTATTAGTTTGTTGTGCCATCATTTTTCCCTTGTATTTCTTCTCAATTTTTCCATTTTCACCTTTTCTATTTTTTGCACTTACCTTCTTCATGCCAATTTTCTAAGGACATATTGTGGCTCATTTCCCACTACTCACTCATATATTTATATTGCAATACGTGAGAAATATATTGATATTCCATATGAGTCATATACATATTTTAGTCCTCGAGGGGTTGCTTAGAAATCAAGGCTCATAGTCATTACAAGGAATACTCATTATGCGTCCAACACATTGTCACATGTAGGATTTCTCCCTACCACGTGCACTAAACCTAATTGACTTTCCATGATAAATATCTTTATATTCTATATAAGGAATATACTTTTTTCGGTTCTTGATGGATTGATTAGCAAGGCTTCATGCCATTACAAGAAATATTCATTATGAACATTGTTAGTCCTCTACAAAACCTTTATTATTGAGTGAAATATTCTCCAAGAACTTACAATATTTTATAATCCAATGAAAGATTCACCATGATTTTACAAGATAATATAATTTGGTGAGAGATTCGCCAAAAGAATTATATATACATATTATATTACTGATAAAATCGCCTTGCATTTTTCCTATGTACCATGGGGATTCACCCATTTGTTATATATATAAATTTAGGGGGGTTCTTAAAATTTTCCCTCGTTGTTGAGTCTATAGTATTAGGCCCTTAGGTTTAATATTATCCCATTGGGTTCATAATCACTTGGGCTTTTAGTATTAATCCCTTGGGTTTATTATTCATTGGGTTTTTAGTATTAATCCTTGGGTTTATTGTTCATTTGGGTTTATAATATCAATCCCTCGGGTTCGTTATTGCGTTCGGTTTATAATATCAATCATTGTAAACCATTGAAAATCATAGCAAAACATGGTCAATCATGGTTGAATGTCACATTGTGACAAGAATTGCCTCACCGTCACAATAAACCATGTTTATTTTATTGCGTGTAGTATTTATATTTGGGTTTACCAATGTTCATTTTAGAATATTAATCCCTTGGTTGAATGTCGCATTTTGACAAAGATTCACTCACCATGAAAATAAATCGTATTTAGTTTAGTGTTTGTAGTGTGTATATTTGAGTTTAACAAATGTTGGGTTTATAATATTAGTCCCATGGGTTTAATATTATTTCCTTGGGTTGATAAACCCGTGGGGTTTTAGTATTCATGCCTTTATTTTTTATTCCTTTAGGTGTATAATATCAATCCATTGGGTTTATTATTCCCTTAAGTTTATAATATCGATCATGGTCAACAATTGTCAATCATAGACAACCATGATCAACCATGGTTGAATGTCACATCGTGACAAGGAATCTCTCACCATGAAAATAAACCATGTTTATTTTAGTCTTTCTAATATTTATATTAGGGTTTAACAATGTTGGGTTTATAATATTAGTCCCTTGGGTTTAATATTATTTCCTTAGGTTCATAATCCATTGGGGTTTTAGTATTAATCCTTTGGGTTTATTATTAACTTGGGCTTTATAATATCAATCATGGTCGTCTTTATTAATCTCTTGTATTTGTAATATCAATCCCTTGAACTTCTTGATCCCTTAGCTTTTTAACATTTATCCATTGGGTTCAATAATTCCATGGGTTTATAATATTAAAGCATTGGGTTTATTAGCTCCTCATGTTTATAATACTAGTCCCTTTTGTTTATATTAGGTTTTTAATGAAAAGAGATCTTCATGGTTAACCAAAATCCCTTTCCTTAAAAAGATATCGACCTTGAGGCCTGTGGGTTATGGCCCACTAAGCCTATGAGAAGCATTTATTTAGGCCTTGAGCCTTTCAACCATGGACTTACATTAAATCACACCCATATAACTTTATCGAGGCTTTTATACTATCAGAAGCATTACATATAGGCCTTTAAGCCTTAAAACTCCTATAAATCTTAACTTATGCATGGAGTCGCAATAACTATGAAAATATTTGGAATTATGCATATATCTTTTATAAATAAAATATATAATAAAACATGCTTTTCTGCTTCCAATATGGCCTCAACACAATTCCCAAGGTATACTTCCAGCTGATTCATCCCTACCATTGATCTACGCCTTTCAGTTCAGACGATCTACAAAGGTTTTCGAGTGGGACATAAGACCGAAAAATACCTACCCGGAATGGGTGGTTTCCTCTCTCCAGTTGACTGCTATGTGTTAAATGCTTTGTGGAATCGGGTTGATTCCATTAAAAACAATCCCTCGCTTTTGCTCTGCTCGAAAACTGCCTTATAAATTAAAAACTCCCTTTTTGCACGCCTTGCGGACCCGAGAGACTTATATAACATAATATATATCTCTATCAGACCCGGCCTACAATCGGCATGTCATATATATATATATATAAAGTCTTATACAATGACTACAGACCCACATGAGCTTTAAAATATAATACATATATGCTTTAAGTCCGACCTTTTTATTATAATCTTTTATAACAGAAATTCATACAAAAGAGCATAAACCGAATATATATGAATATCAATAAAAGTCTTTGGAACCTACGATAAGACGGACGCGCTGAGTCATATAACGTATGAACTATCGAGTCTTGAACCCAATTGCTCATTGCAATCAGTTCTTTCACACACACACACACACACACACACACACACACACACACAGATATATATATATATATATATAATATGTTGTCTTACGGACTCACCATAATTATAAGATAATAATACATATCATTTTGGGTCCATCATCACAAATCCCAATTGACAGAACCCATATGCATGCATATAAAGGGCTTTCAATACAATGGACCCGTCGAACTTTTAAGCATGTTGTACATATTATTTCGTGTCCACCCCACCCATATCGCAATTGGTGGAGTCATATACATGTAATATAAGCGGTTTATATTGTTTCAGACCCACCATCATTATAAAATATGACATATATATTATGAGGTCCGGTGTTAATGTTTTAAGACTTATTCCTTTGTTTTCCTTTTTAAAATCTGATATATTTCTCCATTTCTTTTATATTTTGATTTTTGATATACTTGCCTTATCTTTTTTTCAAAATATTTTTAGAATGATTTTTAATGAAACCAGTAAATATTATTATTATTACTAATATTAATATATTTTGTTATTATTATAATATTATAATTCAAGTATTAATTTTTTATTGTTTATTATTCATTATTATTTATTTATTATTATATTTTTCTATATAATAATATTACATATTAATTGTTATTATTTTTCTATATAATTTTAATTATTTAGATTTTTTAAATAATTATAACGATAATCTAATATTATTATGAGCTATTTCTTTTTATTAATTACTTATCATTAGGAGTTATAATTCATTATAATTATTAATATTAATATATATTATCTATATATATTATATATATATTTATATTATATATATAATCTATATATTATATATATATATATATATACTATAATCTCGTTCTTAATATTTATATTAGTTTTTATAATCCTAAATATAATAATCATTAAACCTATGTATTACAAACCTAAGATAAATTATTAAAATATTAAAGCCTAGAATAATAATAACATTGTGAGTTGTATTATTACAATAATATTGTATAATAATCATAATTAATATTAATTATCAAGATAGTAGTCTGGCTATTATTTGATTTATAGTTATTAATTATCATAAATACTAAATATTGGTCTTTGTTGTTCTTATTATTATAATATATTTAATAGTATTGATCCTTATATATTTGATTATATGGTATTTATATTTGTATTTATTATAATTATAATCAAATATTTTTTTGCTGAAGCAACAGTCGTGTCTTTTATTCATACTAAACAAAATTGATTAATTACATAGATTACAACCAACCCTAAGGAATCGCGGGACATAGAATTAGCTATCCCACCAAGGGTATGGGCCACCCAGCCCAAGGCTAAAGAGTTGTGCCATGGGCTCCCACCCCTATGTCCTTCAAAAAACATATGCAATTTGATCCATAACAACGGAGTGAGAAAAGGAAAACAAGCTGGAACTAAAATCATACCCAAGAAGGAATAAAAGCCAAACTATTCGAATTTCGGATCTGAAAAGGGGCATAAACATTGCGAATTTGGTCCACCCAAAATTCATTGCTACCTGCCATGAAGTTGAACAAGCACACGCGATAACAATAAGCCATAACTCTGACCCATACCCAACAACATGCAAAATGATCTTGGGACATTGATTCGCCTCGCAAAATCCAACAGTTGATAAACATGTCAGATGGAGAAGAAGCCGAGAGAATACCCGCGAGATGAGGGCAGTATTTTCTCTATTACTAGAGCCACGTGTTGCATGTTGAGTGGCATCAGGCTCAGGTCTTTGGAACCACTTTCCGAAGTCGAAAGCTTCCAATAAGCCAAAAAGCACCTTGAGGGTGGTACCAAAACTAGAGGTATTTATGAGGAAGGTTTCGAGTCTGCTGAGGAAGCAAAGACTCTCACGTGAACCCATAAATATTCAATTAGAATCTCCACCCTTGATACTCAGCCATTTGATCCAATGGATGGGAGGAATCTCCATTTGAAGAAAAGCAGGAGAGATTCCCACCATCCAACTACACGAAAACCTGTAGACCAACCTCGCCGGTTCGTTGTATCGATTTCCAACAGTTATATACCTATGGTGGGGTCCTACTATTCCTTATAACTGAATACTCTTCACCCCCTCTTCCCACCAAGTAAAACTAAGTTGATCTGTGTTAGGAGAAAGTTTTGAAAAAAACCTCAATCTACTGATCATCTCCCACCCAAGAACTCTCTGTCTGAGCTATTGTGGACTTATATAGCTTAGAAAGGCCTCCTTACCATCTTCACAATTACCTCTCGAAAACCCCTTCATGTTGATTGTGTATCTACAAATCCAACCTTTGCGACTTTTGACATTGTTTGTTTTGATATATCTCTCGGTCCTCATTCACCTAATTGAGACAATCATCCCTCAATTTACCCTGTCGAACCTCTTTCCATCTGTACTTATTACTACTTTTAGTGCAGAGAGCACCATTGTTGGCAATTATGTCTACCAATTTATTGGCCGTCCTACACACATGTGTGAAGCTTAAGGTTCTCATGTTTTGAAGGTAAAGATGGATTTTTTGATAGACCTCAAGAAGCCTCTAGTGTGTCAAGAGCTTTTTCAGAGCCGAACCATAATAGATTCTCTTGACTGAATTGATGATCAGCTCACAATCTGCTTCAATTATGATATTCTGAAGATTGTCGTTCTTCAGAATTTCTAAATATTTCTCTAGTGCCATTAGCTCGGCCATATTATTTGTGGCTCTTCCCATATTGAAATGGAAAATGTACTGTATGAAGCCCTTTTCATCCCTTGTTAGACTACCATAACCAACCATACCCGGATTTCCTTTTGAGGATCCATCTATGTTACATTTCATAAATCTCACAGGGCGAGGATGCTAGAAATATTTATGAGTGACGATTTTCTTTACCAACCTATTCTTTCCCTGAGGAATAAGCCCCTGCATCCCCAACTGAAGAAGCATCTGCTCATCAACATTTGAAGGGACATTTGTAGGGGGGTGTTTGCATTAAAGTTCCAACCATCTCCTTGAGCTATCTTAAAATTTGTTCCGTAATGGTCAAGGAGGAACTTTTTTTAGTTTTCAAAATTCTATTGTTTCATTCTTTCCACACGTCCCATATTAGGAAGCTTGGAGTTAGAGCCCAAGCTTTGTTTATCACTTCATAATCAAAGAAGTTCCTCCTCTAGTTGCTTAGGGTATTGTTAATGCTTCCTTTCTCCCTGTCTATTTGTCTGAATTTTAAGGAAATAACATTCCACAACGTGGAGGTAAATATGCAGATGTTGAGAAGGTGTTCCACCATTTCCTCTTGTGATTCACATAGCTATCATTTGGATGGGCCCGAAACACCCCTTTTCTAGATGTTCTCACATGTCAAAATTTTCTTATGACATACAAGCCACATGAACAGTTTGGTTTTCATCCATCCTTGGTTCTTTGAGAGATTCTTCGAAGCCCAATCCAGTTTTGTGGAATCAAGCTCAAGGGATATGTGTTTTGCCTCCTAATGGTTAAAGGTGCCCTCATTGTTATTTCCCCATCTAAGTTGGTGAGGATCAGTTAATATCGGTATCTATCTTTGGTTCGGAATCGCCATTATAGCATCAACATTGGCTTTCAAGGGGATATTATCCCTGTATTCCATTTTCTTCGAGGTTCTCTGTTTTCCTTCGCTATTTGTCTGATCTGAAAAAATATTTACCCAGAGTAACCCTTTGTTACCAGTATCATTCTTGAGTACCATAAAGTCCTCTCTTAACAACTTAGTAGGTTCCTGTTGCCATTTATCCTTGCAAAACCATGCGAGGTCACCCGCTCCAATCTCCCAGAAGCTATTCTTTTGAACTATGTCTCTATTTTCCCAAGCTTTATTCTAGATGTGGGAGCCTTTTATGATGCCAAACATTCTTATGTGGTACTTATTTTACCAATTGGTTACATATTTTAGTTCCGAATTTGAGACCAAGGATCATCTAAATCTTTTATCCATATCCACCATAATTTTGCCCCCAAAACATTATTTAGCACTTCAGGATCATCCAATCGTAGACCTCCGTGGCTTTTTGGTTTACAAATCTTTCCCAGGTGTTATTGGGAAATCTAGTGTCAATTCAGAGCTACTAGTCCCACTAAGATGGGAAGCTATCTTAGAAACAAGCAAACTAAACTTACTTTCGTTTTCATTTATGAGAAGTAGATAGGAGAGAAGCAGAGAGTACCAACCTAAATATTTCGCTTGGTTCCTTGCTTGTTTCCTCTCCCCTCTAACAGATATTTGCTGCTTCTTCCTTTCTTACCCCACTTCAAAGAGCACCTGTAAAGTTAAAGAAGCATAATACCTTAAAATCAAAGAGATCTACAATCATAAACAATATAGGACCAGATATATATTGACAAAACAAATGCATATATCATGAAACATACAAGAATGTGGAGGAAAACTTAAATAAATTTATTGATAGAAAGAGTGGAAGAGAGGATTACAACCCATTGATCTGACCCACCATCATCCTCCCAACATGAAAGCCCTTCTTCACCTCACGAAAATCTTAGATCACCCAACACTATGATGTTTAACCAAGAAACCAACAACCATTCCTTACAAAATACAAGATTCCAGCCTCTCGATCTCTGGGATGAGGGTTCCATATATAGATGTTTGCAGGGGTGTGAGTTAGCTTTTGGGATTCTAATTAGTGTCCCCTCTCTGATAGTTCTTGGTTCCACTTGGAGATTCATGATCTCTTACTCATCATGGGCGAATTCAGAGAGGTAATTGTCACAAGAGAAGTTTCTGGAAGACTCCATGATCATTGACCTTGCAAACTATCTCTGTCATTTGTCTACTCTCGCCCATCACACGCTACAGAAGGGATTTTTAGTATGCATCACAGTTTTTGCATGTGGCAGGTGAGATGCATCGCACCCTTAGCACTGAGCGGTGTGTATGGTCTAGTTTTGACTAGTTCTGAGCAATTTTCCATGGAGAACTTCTCAGAGATGATGTAATTAGCTGGCCTTGTTCCTTTACGGTGTGAAACAACACTTTTAGGGACTCATAAGACCTTGGTTTATGGACATATATGATCAGGGTTGCAGTGCCCAAATATGTCTATAACAGTTGCCCCATAAAGCATGAGGTCGTAAATCTTTTGATGTTGGGTGAAATGCTTTATCATGAGAATCTGAGGTTTTTCGATCTGGAAGTTGACCTGTAATAAGATACAATACAATACATTATCTTCATAATATTTTCATGATCTAGCTCAGACGGGCATTCCCATGCTCAACTTTATAAATACATTTTCATGTACATGGGACATACAATTGTCTGTGTGGCAGACTAATGATTCTGATAGAGCCATCATCCTTTGATTTGGATGATCATTTGTGCAGCAATGATGTACATTTGATGTCTTTATTTTCCTGAATATATTGCAGCCCAAATGGATGAAACTAGATTCGTGGTCTTCAAACTCATTCAATCTTTTCCCAAAGTACAAGTTGATCCAAGTGAAAAGAGGTTTTGTAGTCGAACATGGAAAGACATGACCTGATTACCAGCCAATGATGGAAGTTGTTAACAGGTGTGAGAGAAATCACTGATAATGATGATGACCGTCAAGGTACGACAATACAATTCGCGTCGTGTGAAAATGGGACTTGGTTTCGAACCCATGAAAAATCTTTCGGTTGAAGGCCATTGATGTAAACCTGTCACCAGAAGTGAGAAACTTGCCATTGAGGTGTGCAAGCTTCAAAGTGCTAATAGGGTTTCTCCTACGTTGGCTTCTTGGATAATGAGTTGAAGTCGACAAGAAGTGACCCGTCATAGGAGGGAATTAACGAATCGCACATCTATGACACAGAACATGATTTTGTGGAGGTGAAAACGATTTGATGATACAGGGTTGAGGGTGGAAGTAATGAAATAATGAAGCGTGAAGGTTTTGCGGCAGATGAGACACAAGCTAGGTTGGTGAATTCTCTGAGCGACTTCTCTTGAACAGATCGGCGACACTGAAATGGATTAGTAGCGTTAACCCAAAAAATGAATGGTACAGTGGACCAGTGGTAATATGGCCAGCGAACGGAGTAACCCAACCCGACTCAATCACAGTGATGGAGTGAAAGTGTCATGTTCAAGAGTGACTTGCTACGAATAAAGTTTCTTCAAGTTTTCTTCCCAAATTTTCCCTAGTCATTGGTGACTAGTACCTCTTTATTTTTGTCAAGCTTTAGGAGCATAACATATTCTTGTTCTATAATTTTCCCTTCGAGAAAACCCGTCACTATGGTTTAATGAACCTAGCGATAGTGAAACTCATTCTTGTCTGCATGGATAATTTTGTCGCTATTGGTTTTAACGAGTTTAACGAAAAAGATAACTGAGTTCTTTCTCAATTTTAGAGAGTCTGAAAATGGACAGAAAGGAAACTTCAGTAATCCTTTTTTGTCATGTAATACATTAAGTCCAAAAAAGTATAAAATAATACGAAAGGGATGAATTTTCAATAGTTTTAACGTGCCGAACAAGATAGACGCTTGATCTTCTTGTGCAATGATCCCTTAGGTCCAAAAAGATTAAAATCTAGAGGAGGGATAGCACTTCTCATCATTTTAACGAGCTAGAGAGGCAAATTACTCAACAATCTTTTCATATTCTATGAGTCATATGAAAAGAGCTTAAAGGAGACTCGTTTTTTGAGGAATGAGTGATATTTTTGGGTTGCAGCTAGTTTCAGGTAAGGTTTAGAACTTTCCAATCATGGCAGTGTCAAGAGGATGGCTAACAAAATCACTCGTCGCAATTGTTCCTCAAAAGGGGTAAACAGTCAAATGGAGGCATATGATCGGAAAAAACAGAGTGGAGGTGATGGCAAGAACATGACAATTGACAAAGGGTCAAAAGCTAATGATAATGCGTTTGTAATGGCTATTTACCAGAGGTGGGTTCATTTTTTAATGAGCTTAAATTCTGGTGGAACATATGCTCATTGCTAGGTTTAATTTTTAACGAGCTTGAACTTTGCGTAAACCTGCTCGTGATGATTGTCATTGATATTCGATTCAATATTAACACTATGTTCTTTTGACATTCATACTACCTGGTCAATGCTCCATCAAACTAATTAGAAATGAGAATACATGCTTGAAAAATGAGTTAAAACACTAATACCCTACTCGAATTATGTGTAAAGTAATTTAAAAGTGGTTTTTACCCCTCATTTTACCATTTCATTTGAATTTCGGATTGTTGGAGCTTTCGAGGTGTTTTCCCCCTTGATTTTCACCAGCTAATTCCAGGAGATTTTGTGGACGATTTCTGGTGCCATTTGGACCAGGTAGGAGCTAGACCTGAGCTCTTGAATTGCATCCTTTCCTTTTTGAATTCTGAGCATGTTTCCCTACTTTTTTGAGCCTCTAGGTTTGAACAATTTGTTCTACCCCCATCGCACCCTGTCTACAATGAAAGGTGCAATGCATATTGGGCTAGCCATTGGCCAGTGAGTATGCATCTCATCCAGTACACATCTCGGGTGCGATGGGTGCAAGGAGGGAAACTTGTGCACTATTTTTCATGGAAATTTTGCCTGTTTTTTCCAAATCAAGATCGTGCCTCTTCTCTTGTTTTCTTTTCAGAGATTCATCGAAGCAAAATGGTTGTTACATGGCGCGAATGCGAGCATGAAGAAGAGGACATGGTTGCTTTACATGATCCAGGTACGGTAAATGCATTATGGAACTATGGTTTGCTCAAGTTCTTTCGCATATCTAGCATGAGGCAACAAATCAACTTGTTCCAATATTTCCTCGATGCATGGGATCCTACCAACCAAGTTTTCCATACCAGAGGCAAATCCATCCCCTTGAGTGTTGATGGCATCTACGTTTTGACCAGATTACTGAGGCGTGGTGCCCCTCTCTCATTGTCAGGTTCTGCCCATGGGGGTGAATCCATGAGGGATTATATTCACTGATATTGTAGAAAATGATCTCAACCGAGCAGGGATGGCAAGATCAATATCCGAGATGTCATTGGCTGTTCCTTGAGGACTATTCTATTCACCTTTGCTAGATTGGCTGGTAGCGCGGCTCTCCACTTGGCAACCAGGTCCTATATGCAATACACCTTGGAATGCCTCGAACCAAAGGTGTTCAACTGGTGTGACGTAGTACTTCTGGTGATAAAAGAATAGCTTACCAAGGTGAAAATCGGAAGATCCAAGAACTTTGGCTATGGTTCTATTTTGACCGCTTTCGCCTTGGAGAAGATCCCACTGATGCAACCACAATACATTTCACTTGGTTTGCCACCACTAACTAAGCCATAGATGCAGAGATGGGTTGACCTTATCACTTTACATGTTGATGAGTTGCAGGTTACTTTCTCTGATTCCTTCTTCAAGTCGTTCAACCATCAGGATATGGTTTATGCTGATTGTTCGTGTTCTGGTATGGATTTCCTGGGTGACTCGGATTTGTTGTTGCCGGCTAGCGAGCAGTGGGGTGTCAAAGGTAAAATCCCTGACCATATCCCTGTTTATTTCTCTTATAATTTTCTTGTGCTTTCTTTTATCAAGTCTAATCAAAACTCATGTGCTTATGTAGATATCAGACCAATATGACCAGCAGTGTGCCTGAGAGCAGCACTTGTCGTTCGAGTAGGAGAGGCTCTAGGGAGGGTTGTCCTTCATGACCTGGATGTGGCCGAGACTCTTGTAGTATTGCAGGATTAGATCAAGGGTCTCACCCTTGGTATCACGGATGTGAGGATTGACAAGCTGCCTCTAAGATTATAGTGACATAGCACTGGCGTAGCGAGTCGATGGACTAGGCTTTTACGCATGATTGCACAGGTGCTAACTTGTTATCAGCAGCAACATTAGACTTGGGTACCCCCTAGAATTTTGAGCTTTTGGGTCATTTCACCGATTTTGTCTTAGATACAAAACACTATGTATAAACCATAAAGAATTATATATATTTTTAATTTTGGGATCTTTATTTTGGTTAAGTTGTATGATCTTGATGCAAATATTGATGAAATTCTTTTGTCTTACAAATATTGCAAATGTCTATCTAACACATAATTTTCCAATGAATCTGCTAATGTGTTTAATTTTATGGAAATATTTTGAAATTGGATAGAATCGCATTGTCTTTCCAAAATCTTGACCCTTAGGAAAATATGATAGATAGTTGGATTCCGCACGGAGTAGACGGTGGTGAGCTATAGAATGATGACTTGTGAGTCTAGCCTGACGATTAGTTGGCATATACCATGCATGATGGCATGAGAGAGGAGTTCTATCAATGCGTTGTATTCAACGATGTTGCTCATTGATCGACCAATACATACGCCTCTGAAACTCACTAACGCATCACTTGGATCAAAGATGGCCGAGACCGCACAAGATAGGTTCCACAAACTATGACTCACTCCATCAACATATTTAAAAAATGACTCTAATAGGTTCAAAATCTGCAACAAATGTAAAAGTGGATTACCTAACCAAATAATTACTCTTAGTGAAAACAAAAATGTAACGAAAGCATATGAATAGGTTTCTAAATTGAGTGAAGCATAGTAATGCTTAAGGTACAACCCGTTCCGAGGTTGGGACAGTGGAATCCCATCATAATACACTAACTCCTAAACTCCTTTTGTTAATACCAGCTTAACAATATAGGGGCCCATCCATAAACACTGGAACTTAGTTTCTCCCAACTTGTCGGACTCCAGGTCATAAAGTAAGACTAGGTCACCTTCTAAGAAGGCACGGGGTTTGATATTCTTGTCAAACTGCACCTTGACTCGTTTCTTATCTGCTTCATTAGCCAAGGTGGCAACACCTAGGTTTCATCCAGTTGGATTAGTTCCAAGAAACGAGCTTCCTCTTCTTAAGTTTAAGAGAGAAGGTCAACTGCGAGCTTGAGGGACGAGATTTTGCACTGAACTCGTAAGATTGCTTCCAGGCCATACACTAGCTGAAAGGGTGTAAACCTGGTCACATTTCTCACTGATGTCTAGGATGCCCACAAGGTTGAGTACAAGATTAGGTGCTAACTCCGTTTATGGACTCCAATCATCCTTTGTAGCATGTGTTTCAGGACTTTGTTGATTGCTTCAACTTGACCTTTAGCTTGCAAATAATACGGAGTAGAGATGTCATGGGACAGTCTTAATTTTGCAGCGAACTCAACCATCTGTGACTATAGCTTGTGGAACACCGAATCTGGAGACTACATGACCAAAAAGGAAAAGAGCAACCATTCACTGCTGTTGTTTATTGTAGGCATCGCCTCAGCCCATTTCATAAAATAGTCAACTGCAGCTATCATATACCCATGCCCCTTGGCCAAGGTGGGGTTACATGTCATGAAATCTATGCCCCATTTGGTGAATGCCCCAACAACAACTACTAGCTGCAGAGGTGCAGGTGGTATTTTGGTTTTGCGATCAAAGATTTGACAAGCATGGCAACTTCTGACTACAGTTATGCAATCCTTGAACATTGTTGCCTAGGAGTATCCTACTCATAAAATATTTTTTGCTGTAGTGTAACAAGATTTATGCCGCCCACATGCGCCTAAATGACAATCATTCAGGACTTTTTTGGCCTCCTCATGGGTGAGGCACCTCCGCAGAACTGTATTGATACCACGGCAGTAAAGCGTATCACACATGATCATGTAGTATTTTTCTTGGTATCAAGTATGTCGTTGCTCTGAGCGGGAGGTATTAGACCTATATGTTTGGGTCTGGAGATAGATGATTATATATCCATACCACGGATCGCTTGAAGATATTAGAAACAAAGATTGATCGACGATTGTTGGTTTGGACGTTGAATCGTTGGACAACGATGGGAAGTCACATAGTAACTCCGTGAAAACCAGGGCTTTCTTGGATTTGGATTTTACGAATTCCAGATCAAACTCTTGCAAAATTGCTATCCATTTCGAATATTTTCCCCCAAGAAACTTTCGCAACAAGATATTGTAGTCTGACAAAATGGTAGTTTTTCGAAAGAGGACATAGTGTCGAAATCCCTATACCGCTTGAGCAGCTGCAAGAGCTAGCTTCTCAACATAGGAGTACTTGGTTTCTATATCATTTATGTTTCGACTTAAATAATAGATAAGATGTTCAACTCTGTTGTCTTGAACTAAAACCATTGCGATGGTCGTATCTGCTGTAGCGAGAGACAAGTTAAAGTAATTTTGATAATCAGAAGAATACATTAATGATGATTTTACTAGGGATTCCTTTAGAGCATCAAAGGAAGATTGTGCAACCTGATCCCAATTGAAGGGTACTTCTTTTTTCAATAGACACGTATAACCTTTAGTAAGTTCAACGTAATTTGGAATGAACCTCCTTAGGAAGTTGGCTTTCCCTTGGAGTTTCTGAATCTGAAGCAAATTTGAAGGTGGAGGGAGATTGATGATTGCCTGAACCTTACATGGGTCGAGGCGAATCTCATATTTTGAAACTAAAAATCCAACTAAATGACCAGAACCAACACAAAACACACACCAGTGTGGATTGAGTCATATATTGTAGTGTCGGCAACGTAGAAATATTGCTCTCAAATGTTGTAGATGATCAGTCCGCCTTTTCGAATGAGAAGGAAGATCATCGAGATATGGTTGAATGATGTTTTTTATTTCATGGAAGGCATAATTCATTGCCCTCTGAAAGGTTTCCCCTACGTTCTTTAAACCAAAAGGTAGCATGAGGTATGAAAATGTGCCCCATGGAAAAATAAATGCGATCTTTGACTGCTCTTGTGGGAAGATATTTATTTGATTATACCCGAAAAATCCATCCATAAATGAAAGGATTTTATGTCTGGCGCATTCATCAATTATCTGGTGGGTGAAGGGTGTAGGGTAGTTGTCCTTTGAACAAGCTTGATATACATCCCTATAATCGATGCACACTCTAATCATTCCTTGCTTTTTCATGATAGGAACAATATTCAATACCCAATCAGTTAGAGGAACGATGTAAATGAAACTAGCATGGAGAAGTTTTTCTACTTCTGCTTTGATGGTAGCGACTTTCTTTGGGTGCACCTGCTGAGGCCATTATCGTACTAGTTTGACAACTGGATACATCTTAATTTCGTGTTCAACTATGCTCAAGTCAATGCGTGGCATTTCTTCATCTGACCAAGCAAAGACATCTCTGAACTCATGAAAGAGAGTGTAATATACTTCGAGTTCTCAAGAAGAACAAGATCTACCAACATGAATATTCTCTACAACATCTGGTTTAGTCGAGATATTTATGGCGATAGTTTCTTCAATATTGGACAGGTTTCGCTCAGAATCCACCGTATTTATAGTATTTGATAGGAAATAAAAAACTGAAGGATGATTAAGGTCATTGGAACAATCTCCTCTGTAATCTGGAAGATGGAAATGATGGTGGTAATCTTCCCATGGTGCCCCGTCAATCATCATTGACTGAACAATTCCTTCGTCTATAGAATGTACATGCGACTAAGGATCTGAAGAGGTACCATATTCCTTAGACCTATCTATCCAAACGCTTGATGAGCGTTGATTTGGGTTTGCCTCCCATGCCAAAAACATTGATTGCTACAATATTTGTATTGGGCTTGGATGCAAATCCTCGAGATGATCCATGCTAACATCGTTTTCGGACATGCTAACATCGTGTTCGAACATCCTCTAAATAGAAGACACTATATTGCATGTTCCCACCATGGCCACTTCTGCCAGATCGTTTGGAGGCGGTAGGGCAAAAGTACCCATCAATGTAGGGTCTCTTAGTAGGTCTACTCCGATATTTTGAAGCAACTAAGAGCTTTCATGGATCATCAGAATGCTTCCCGTAAGTTGTGAACTATTGGGCAGAAATTTTTGTTGGTTGACGATTGTAATTCCTCGTTGGAAGGGAAATGAAATATTTCTAAAGTATGTGAAGACAACAGCAGCCATAGCATTAATCCAGGGCCTTCCCAGTAGGATGTTGTAATCGAGGTTTCCGTCGATAACTTTGACATCAATTTCTACTGTCTTGCCCCCCAGTTCAACTTGAAAGTTACTTAGAATCCCATATGGAGTGTATGCTCATCCATCAAATGCTTTTAACATCATTGATGATCGCAACAAGGGTGGTGAGCCTAAAGTTTTCTAGCAACTCATTGGCATAATACATGTAGATGTCCCCTCATCAATAATTATTCGATGAACAATTTTGTTGAAGGCTTTCACTTGAATAAGGAGAGCAATTTGAGCTGGTAATTGAGGGTCGTATCCTTTATGATTAAAGGCCACGACATTGGAATCTTCTAGGTTGATCCCACCTATTACTGAAAATAGAGCCTGCTTCTCAGAGGGGACATTTTGCAGTACCTCAAGTGTGGACATAGTGGACGGCGAATGGGCCAGATCCTCTACTATATTATAATTTTGTGTTGCTCTTGCATGAGGATTAAATGTTGATTTGTGTACTACTTCCTCTGGTGGCTTTATCATTAGCTGAGGAATGATGGGTGGCACAATTTCGGTTGAAGTTGTTGTCGAACTACTAGGTTGATCAGTAGCCTTGTTGTTCGACAACTGTGGATTCTCGTAATCTTTATTCCTTGTCGATATCAAAGCATCATTTTTCTATTTTGAAATGGACAACATAAGTACTTGGGATGGGAAAGCATTGTCACTATCAACTAGATTGGTTCCCAGGATTGGAAACAGATCAGTCAATACCGCTGAGGTTTTTTGACTCTTAAAGAGTTTCTTAACTTCAGCTTTATGTGGACAATCTCTCGTCCAATGATCCTCATCGCATATATGACACCCCGCATGGGGTTTCCTTTGCCCAGAAGGGTTTGCAGAATATTTTTCAAGAGATGACTCACCCTACTTCTTCTTTTTCCCTTTTTCTTTTTTTTTTCCTCCTAGTTTCTTTGGTTCTTTGTCTTTGTTAGTCGACATGGCATTTACCTTTGAGATGAGAAGTTCTTCATTTAAATTTTGACTAGAAACCATACAGGCTTTCTTTGATGTAGCCTTTACAGCTTTCATGCTAGTCATACCTATCACGCCATTGCCAGCATGAGAGTCTTTGTTCAATTTAGGAGGAGGAGGAATGGAAACTCCGGTCTAGGAGCATCAAGGATTTTGTCGTAGAGTGTGTGAGACTGAGTATAGATCAAGTCTAGATATTGTGCATGAGAAATGAATTTCTCTTCAGTGATGACCCCTCCCTTTGCCACATCTTCCGTAATAGAAGGTAACAATGACTTAATAAACCATTCACCTAGTAGTTGATGAAGAACATATGTTTTTACCATTCTACGATGACGTTGCCACTCATGAATATGATCAGATATGTGGGTGGCTGTCGTTTGTTTGAAATTGGTAAGAAGTTTTCTTCTTGTTTCGTATGTTATTGGTAACTGAAAATGGGTTAAAAATGTTATGGCAAGGGTACTGAAGTTATCGAATGAAGCTATAGGCAATTCGATGTACCATTTTGTTGTGAGACCAGTTAATGTTCTTTGAAAAAGGTGAAGCCTAATTGAATCATCATTGAGAGTGTTGGATGAACACCATAGATGAAAGGTCATCACATGATTCGATGGGTCTTTACTCAGATTTCCAATAAATTTAGGAATATTTGACAGAAGTTTATGAGGAATCACCGGCCACTACGGGGCATAAGAAATTGGATAGTTTGTTAGCCAATTTAGATCTGGTACCTCCAAGGTTGCCACAAAGGGAAATTGTTGATTCAGGTTCAACGAAGCATACCGAGGATAAGATGGGATCACCTGAGCAGTGGGTCTTTGCATACTAGCATAATGTGTTTGATGCTGATAATTTTTGTAAGGCTAATGGGCATAACCATTATGATATGATTGATGTTGATCGTTATGAACATACGGCTGTGCATTACCCACAAAGCTTTGTTCCTCAGGTCCTCGGTAAGGTTGTTGGAATTGCGATTGTTGATATTGTACTAGCCATGATTCTGAAGCCATTTACTATTGTCCAATATTGGATATTTGATAAAGATTAGGGGTGATAGTACCCGTTTGAACCTAGGTTGCTCTGGTTAAGCAGCCATTAATTGGTGATTTTGGTTGTGTCATGGAGACAAGAGCGTGTTATATTATGACCTAAGAAACTTGAGGTTGGCATACAACAGGGAACACTTGTACTTGTAACACCGTGACAATAGCTGGTGTAGTGGGGATATTCGACACAGGTAGACTTTGTTGCATTGAGTATAAAACTCTTGGTGGTTGATGCAATACCAGCACCCAACCATTGAATGTAATTCCAGCATGACGCGAAAACTATTGTGAAGTCTCATGTGGTTGTTCTCCCATTGGGAATAGTGAAAGGGCATGTTGCCCCTCATATGGTGGCAAACCAGTGCTCAAAGGAAAAGTTGGCCTTTGGGAGCGAGACACCCCAAATTGATATTGTTGCGAATGATCAATTTGTTGAGATTCAACATAGGAGATTCTAGATATTATTCCGAACGAACAAATGGGAACAGAACATACTGTCGAAATAGTCCCTGGATGGACTCCATCTAGCGGCTGAGAACTATTTGGGACAGATGGTACACGAGCGAACATTGTTGGAGTAGTAACAAGAAGTTATGCTGCTACTGCGTCAGATGACACAGTCCTAGATGTCGATAATTTTTTAAATATATCTAGTCTATCCAAAATATTTCCTAGTGATTCTACATGAACTTGCAATGAAGGGAGACTAACTTCTAACGAAGAAGGATATAGGGCAACCCCAGTTCCAAAATGCAATGGAGTACTGGATGGAAGATCCTCCACAATCTCTTCTATATCAATCAATCCAGGTGGGAGAGGTAGACCGTGAGGTCCGTAAAATATTTCTGGTGTCGAAGAAGGTATAGACTCTATAGCGACAGATGTTGGATGGGTAACACCTTATGAATCAACTGTAGATGGAGCCGGTTCAGGAATAGAAGTGTTTACCGTTACAATAGGATTAGTTCTAATGTCCTCTTGTGGCTCCGGAACTTCTTCTCTAAAGGCAGGGTACCAGAAACGGTTGGAGTAACTCGAGTCTATGAGGATGTTGGAACACAAGTTCCAAGCAAACCAAGGGACTTTGATCTATTTAAATGAGATTTCTTGGTCCGGAATGGTTTCGTTTCTGGAGTCAAAGATAGTTGACTCATTAGTCTCCACAAACGACGGGGCTTCGATTAAATTTGTTCCACGATTGCGGATTACTTGATTAACTCAAAGGGTAAAATGTGATTCCAAATTAAATGAATTTTAGATTTTTGACACAATTTTCTTGTTCAATTTTTAAGAGCCGAGAAAAAGCTAAAGATGACTCTTGTCACCTTCGAATTTTAATGAGCCTGAAGCAACAAGTGCTCAGATGGACCATTTCCTCTAAGGAGTCTGAAAAGGAATGAAAGAGACTACTCTAGAAATCTAGACAGAAGGATTACCAAACCAATCGCAAAACTTTAGAATACTTTTTACAGTACGGCAGTCAATCTTCTGGAATGCTATGTTTAGTGCATTGCGATTGATAGGGCTGCATACACGACTTCCTAAGGATAAAGGATATAGCCTATTGTGGTATCCTAATATATACTCAACGGTACGTGGGAGCACATGTTTGTACTGGCACTTATCATCTCAAAGAGGAGGAATCACCCAACTTATGATGAAAGCCATAGTTACAAGGATTTACGACACTGGAATACGTCACTAGCCTAAACTTCTAAATATTGTGTGTTAGGTTCCGAAGAATTTTTATGTTCATTGAATTTATTTTATAGTTGATTTTTCTTAAGAAGTTTTCCTTTAAGGTTCACCGCGTGATGCAGATATATAATTCCTAAAATGAAATCTAAGATGATAAATAGTCATTTATTCTTCTCTTTCCAATGAGAATCCTAGCTACTAAGGAAAGAGAAGCAAACGAAAATAAACAAGTAGTCTAAATGCAAACACACATGCATGTATTTTTTTTCCTCTTTCTTAATGTGTGAATGACAAAAATAATTCTAAGTACAAATCTGAATTATTTTTTCAAAGTGACAGTACTAATAATTTTCTCTTCAAAAGATGAAAGGAAGACAAAGGCGACACTTTGTGATTTTGAATTGAAAACTACTCTAGACACTTGAAATACTATTGATTCAAATCAAATAGAAGAGTAACAGTGTAATCAACTATCAAGAAGAGTAGGATTCCTTTATTTGACTGAAAACGACACTTGCGACACTTCCAAATCAAAAGACGACAGTTCGATTAAGCTACTTCTTTGTAAAAGAGAATTGCAAATGGCGAACAATTCATAAAAACATTCACAATTCTTTGTACAATGGAGGCTGAATAATGCAAAGGAAGGGGGTATACTAATCACTGACAGTAAAACTCCTGAATAAAGCTGAAGAGAGTGAAGAAAAAACCAAAATTTGTAGGCAGAAACAGCCTTATCTGATATTTGCACCTGTAATGCAAGGAAATAGGGATGCATCTCACCTACTACACACGGGAGGTGTGATGCATCCAGATTGCCAAAAGGAGAACGTGTGATGGTCTAGGGACGAGACTTCAACTTGGTTTTTGGTCATAGTTTGTAGCTTAGTTCAAGGATTTAGGCCGAGCTAATGATAGTTAGTAAATGCAAATCATAGGGGTTGATCTATTAAGGTTACTTGAGCCACCACCAGGGCAATTAGGATCCTTGCTAATGAATTGTTCAGTTTATAATCAAAACCCGGAGATAGAATGAAGTAGCATTGATCTTCTTTGCACTTGCATAGCAAATGCAATTCGAATGCTAGATGGCTTAACCTCAGGCTCTGTCTGTAGTTTATAAAGCAAACTGTTGTGAAACCAGCTCAAGAAAGAGGGTGAATTCTAAGGCGTTGATCTATCTTTTATATCTTTTCTTGAGCTAGTTTCATAACACCATCAAATATAGACAAGAAAACAAGCTATTCATTCCCCAGTGGAGTCACCATTTTGTTATCGAGAAATTTGGTGTCCATTCAAAGCTGCTAGTCCCACTAAGACGGGTAGCTATCTTAGAAACAAGAAAACTAAACTTACTTTCATTTTCCTTTGTGAGAAGTAGAGAGGAGAGAAGGAGAGAGTACCAACCTCAATTTTTTGCTTCATTCATTGCTTGTTTCCTCTCCCCTTTGACAGATCTTTGTTGCTTCTTCCTTGCTTACCACGCTTCAAAGAGCACCTGTAAAGTCAAAGCAACATAATACCTTCAAAGCAAAGAGATCTACAATCATAAAAAATAGAAGACCAGATATATATTGACCACATAAATGAATATATCATGAAACATACTAGAATGTGGAGGAAAGCGTAAATAGCTTTATTGATAGAAAGAGTAGAAGAGAGTATTACAACCCACTGATCTGACCCATCGTCATCCTCCTAGCATGAAAGCCCTTCTTCACTTCATGAAAAGCTTAGATCACCCAACACTATGATGTTTCACCAAGAAACCAACAACACTTCCTTACAAAATACAAGATTCCAGCCTCTAGATCTCTGGTATGAGGGATCCATATATAGATGTTTGCAGCAGTGTGAGTTACCTTCTCGATTTTGATTAGTGTCCTCTGTCTAATATTATTGGTTCCACTTGGAGATTCATGATCTCTTACTCATCTCGGAGCGAACTCAAAGAGGCAAGTATCACAGGAGAAGTTTTTGGAAGATTCCATGATCATCCACCTTGTAAACTATCTTTTTCATTTGTCTACTCTCGCCCATCGCACCCTACAGAAGGGATTTTGAGTATGCATCACACTTTTTGCATGCCGCAGGTGAGATGCATCGCACCCTTAGCACTGAGCAGTCTGTATGCTCTAGGTTTGACCAATTTTGAGCAGTTTTCGATGGAGAGCTTTTTGGAGATGATGTAATCAACTAACCTCGTTTCTTTAGGGTGTGAAACAACACTTTTAGGGACTCATAATCCCTTGGTTTATGGACATATATGATTGGGGTTGCAGTGCCCAAATATGTCTATAACACCAGGCTACCAAGGGCCATTTATTCTTTTATTCGCCTTTACCCAAACAGAAATCTCTTTGGATATTCTTGAATTATTGCATAACTCCTTTTGGAGCTGGAAGGGTTGAAAACGTGAAGATGGGGATAGTTTGCAGAACAGCTTTTGTAAGCACCAATTGGCCCGCCAAGTTCAAAGATCTATTAGTCCATATTTGAGTCTTGTCTTGCAGCTTATTAATCACAGACTCCCAAATAGTCTTGTTCAGAGGTTTGTCTGTGAGTGGTACTCCCAAATATTTGGAAGGTAGAATATCTCTTTGAAAGCACAAAATTCTGGAGATGTTTTGCTGAATAGCAATGTTAGTATTGAAAAAGAAAATATTTGATCTCGAGAGGCTCACCTCTGTGCCCATTGCCATAGTGAAGTCACTCAAGATTTTTTTGTAATCAAGTGCTTCTTTGACCATGGAAATGCCCTCTAGCATGGTATCATCTACAAATTGTTGATGGTTCAAAGCCTATCCGTTCCCATATAGTTTGAGAACCTAGATCTTACGTGCTTCTTTAGCGGACTTTATGGCTCGACCTAGTCCTTCCATTATAAGAATAGAGAGAAAGTGGAAGAGAGGATCTCCCTGCGTGAGGCCTCTTGAAGGTTTAAAGGTCTTAGATGGAGAACCATTTACTAGAATTGAAAAACTAGAGGAAGTCACTAGGGCCATTACCCATCTTACCCAATTGTGGTCAAATCCAAAACCTAGTATGACCTTCGTGATGTAGGTCCAATTTGACTTATCATACACCTTTTCCAGGTCCAATTGCATAATCATTTGTGCTTTCCTTTTACTCATTAATGAGTGAACACTTGATGCACTTGGATGATATTACTGAGAATTTGTCTTCCCTCCACATATCACGTCTCCTCCCTAGAACCCAGAGTAGGAAGAAGCGGTTTGAGTCTGTTGGCAATAATTATGGATATTATTTTATATGCAATATTGCATAAAGCTACAGGTCTAAATCTATCTAGTGTCACAGCATTGTCCTCTTTAGGAATCAAGGAGATGAAGGATGTGTTGAGGGACTTCAATACATTTCTATTTTTCCTCGATTCCTCCACCACATTCAGCATATCTTGCTTGACAATACTCCATCATGCTTTAAAGAAATCTACATTGGAACCATCGAGGTCTGGCACTTTTCCATTCTGCATTTCTTCAATGACCTCACTAACCTCCTCTTGATTCACCAACCTATTA
This sequence comes from Pinus taeda, assembly GCA_000404065.3. Lineage (NCBI taxonomy): Eukaryota > Viridiplantae > Streptophyta > Pinopsida > Pinales > Pinaceae > Pinus > Pinus taeda. Next base: position 32,791 of record APFE030895491.1, read on the forward strand.
AGATTATAATTATCTTCTCTTGTCACTAGCTTAGGGATGTGCTTTATGAAGTCCTTGATAAATTGTGATCTATCTAAGATAGGTTCCTCTATTATGCTTTGAAAATTTTGAACCAACACCACTTGTATTTCTTTATGGGTATTGAGATACTAGCCTTTGGAGTCTTTGATCGCGGAGATTCTATTGTGAGACCTCCTCTCCATTGTAGATCTGTGGAAAAACCTTGTGTTTCTTTCCCCTTCTTTTCTCCATTGTACTCTTGATTTTTGTCTCCAAAATATCTCCTCTTGTTTGCATAAGTCCTCCCAAACCTGTTGATGCTTGTTGGCTTGCTTGTTTCTTTCCCCATCAAAGCGATTTGTGATAAGGGTTTTATTAATTTCATGCATTTTTCTTTCCACAATTATTTTCGCTTCAAAAATATTTCCAAAGTCATTCTTATTCCAATATTTAAGCCTGAGTTTGATCTATTTCAATATTTTGTGTTATAGAAACATCCGCATTCTCTGGATCTGTAGATCTTTTTTCCACCATTTTTCAATATTTCTAATAAATTCTCGATGGGTCAGCCAAATGTTTTCAAACCTAAAAGGTCTCTTCTTTGGGGTTCCAATGTTAGTCGTCTCAAATTGAACCAACCAATGGTTCGAGCCACAAAAGGGTAGAATTCTCGTTGTCATATCAAGGCCTATGAGCATGAAGTCTTCTGAGATGATGAATCTATCCAACTTTGAGGCTACTTGAGACTCTCCTCCTCTTTTTTTGTTTCAGGTAAAGAGGCCATTACTTGTAACTGTGTCAACTAGCTTCATGTTGTCTATATAATTTTCAAATTCTATAGAGTCTCTGCTAGTGTTTCGGTCTCACCTTTTTCTTCCGACAGGGATTTGATCATGTTAAAGTCCCCGCCGAGAATCCATGGTATTCCTGAATGTCTATTGCTTAGATCCTCTAGAGAAGTGAGTAGTCTATGTTTGTCATTAGATCTCTGAGGCCCATAAACATTTGTAATTAAATAAGTCTCCCTATCTCCCACAAGCTGAATAACCACTCATAAATAATTCCTAGATGCCTTAGCATCCACTATGCCAAACTTTTGATGGTTCCAAAGTGTGAGAATACCTTCTCTTTTTTTTTGCCTTTACCTCTAGAAATTCATATCTCTTAAGCCATTTTTTGTGTGCTTCTCTTATTTTTTGAATTGAACATTTAGTTTCCTAGATGAAAATCATATCTGGAGTTTCTTGTTTCATTCTATTACAAAGGTTCCTTTGCTTCCCTTTATATCCTAGACCTCTAATATTCCAAGATGTGAGCTTCATTAAGAAATATTTGTAAAGGAGTAGCTAGTTAGTTATTTCGTCTTACCTGAATCTATCATGAGTTTTCCACATTCTATCAGTAACTCATTTTGTTCCTTTCGACCCCTTTTTCTTCTTGGGTTTCTAGGAGCAAGTCCTAGTATGGTTTTCAAGGTTTTCACCCCTTCATTGTCTTGTCTTTCAAGGTTTCTCTTCCCTCCTAGCCCTTTAGCCTAAGTTCTCCATGGAAACAACTCCTGCACTCTATTAAAGACCTCTTGAGATAACGAATTCATACCTTCCATGGTCCCCTATTTCAGGAATCTTTCGAGGTCTAGATGTTTTCTTTCGAGAATATCGTGTAGTTCATGATCGTACGTTTCGACCTCACTCGGGGTCATTTCTTGGTCCATTTCAAGTTCCATGTTACTAAGCATAGTCTCATTTTGTGGGTAATTGTCCTATATCTTGTGTGTGTTTACTTCTTTTTCCTTCTCCCCTGGGCTGTCCTTTGTGGCCTCATTTGTCTTTGTTACCTCTTCCTCTTCTTCTAGTATCTTGTACTTATTCTCACTTGCCTATTTTTCTTTTGCAACCTTTTCCCTCCTTTATCTCTATTTCCCACTTGATGAAATCTTTCAGCTTCTTTCCCTATTATAAATTTACCTCTACTCTTTGTATTATTGAGAGGGAAGTCTCTGAATAGATGCCCATGTTCATGGCATTTGCGACATCTAAAAGGAACATGTTCATAATCCAAAGTTTGCACCCATTATTCACTAAAAAATTCCAGGATCACCTCATCTCATAGAGCTCTAGAGATCCATCTCCACACATATGAGGGCAAAGGAGGTGTACTTTCCCCTTCTCATTCCCTCAGATATTTTAACAAAACACCCTAATTTATTTCCTATTGTTGATAAAGATTGTGGTTGCCACTAATCTAGACGTAGGGAGTAGAGTCGTAGCCAAACCGGGACAGAAGTGAAGGTTTTGCACTGTGGGACAAAATTCATCATCCAAGGCTGCATATAGAGGCCTGTAGCTGCATAGAAGTAGGGCCGCCCTTCAAACACCGTGTCTTTATCCTCAATGTTAATAAAGACTATAGTAAAGAAACCCTTTGACCCAAGATATAGGTCTATATTCCCTTTAGGTTTCTAGTGATATTTAATCTAGGCCTATAGGAGCTTCTCTCTCAACCATAGCAACATTAATTTACAAATGATAGCATAAGTCCTCATGTGATCCCTATACACCTACAGTGCTGGATCACTTAACACCACCCTCGGTGTGACAACGATCTTAGGGTTACATGGAACATTTTGTTTTTTGTTTTCATGCTTGTTGTTGGTTGTCCTCTTCTTCTTTATCTATTTTTTTGTCTCCCTCCCTCCTATTACTCTCCTCCTATGTGTCTTCCTTGTCCCATTTCCCTCCTCGTCATTGACCTTTTTCACCATCTATTGGTTTGTTGCCTCGGCTTTAGGATGCGTGACTCTATGAGGGAGTTGAGCTCCCCCCTTTATGCCCCTCCATGGCGTTCAATGCCTCATTACTTTTTGTAAGCCCTAGCTCTTACGAGTCTTCGCTCCTTCCACCCTATATTTAAAATGGTTTAAAAAAACCTTTCGAAAAATGAAGAAAACAAACAATATTTTAATGAAAAATTCTTATTATTATTATATTTTATTAATTATAATAATTTAAATACAATGTTAATTGTTATTATTTTTTTATAATTTTATTAAATTATTCGGATTATATTTAAATAATATAAATGATAATGTAATATTATCTTGAAGCTATTCTTATTAATTAATAATTATTATTAAGGAGTTATATATTATTATTCATATTAATTATAATATTTATACAACACTATATATAAATATCTAGTTGCTAATATATTGGATTAGTTATTAATAATTCTATATAATTTTTTACATAGTTATTAATAATCCTCAATACCCTTAAAAATTATTAATGTAGTTGATATAATCCTATGGGCTTATATCAACCACACTAAAATATGGTTGATATATATGATTGATATACGCTTATAGGCATATATCAAACATATTTACCTTGGTAAATATGGGTGTGCTAGTTTCTAATAACTGGAAAATATTTTTGGGACAGTACTCTAGTGAACTTTTAGGATTTTTAGTATTTTTAAAAATATTGAAGATTGAGGATTTTGGATACTTTAGGGTTTTTAAATGATGCCGAATTGATTTCCCTATTAAAAAATTAATTTAAATAATTCTACCGTCAAACCAAATTGTAGTAAAAAATCATGGTAAAGACAAAAATGTGTACTCGTTACACTACGCTTACTCGTATAACCAAAATGTACAACAATCACCTTGTCTAGTTTTTAGAATACATGGGAAGTTTTAATTAAACCACTATTTTAAATAATGGACAGTTGGAACGTAACGGGAATTCCTGAAAGTCTATCATTCGACCTCATACTTCTAATGATGGGGTTTAATCTCAAATCCCCATGATAAAAAAAAAGGCTGAATGACCTCTTCGAATAGCATTATCAGATTATCAAAACCATTTCTATTTCTTATTTCTCTGTATCATGATTGGCTTAGTTTTTATATTTGTGAAAAACCTAGAGGTTTTAAATTTAGTTTCAGAATGAAATGTGGTCTATGTTGCAAAACTGTTTCCTTCTCTTTGATTATGCTAGCTTATTTTTTTCTCTTTTCCCCCTCCTTCATTGAAGCTCAAGATTTTCGAACGCAGGTAATCCTTCGTCCAGGGTAGGTGGCTTGATAGCAGAAATCTATAGTCAAAACCTCAGAAAATATCATCGTAATTGATGCTGACATTATTATCAGAAGTATGAACGAAATGGTAATGGTGGTAGACGATCGGATCCGTCATAGCCAAGGTATAGGATATGGGGAGCCTACTGCTTCACATCACTGAATATGATGCTGAGATAAATATATAACAAATCCATGGTTTTCGACAGTAAAAGCAGAGGATAAAAATGTATACAAGAAGCAAAAAAAAGGCAGAGTTAAAAACCTCGAGTAACGCGCATTAAGAAATACACGAGTGGCTTAATTGGTTATAAATCTGGGCACATTTTATCATTTTTTCTGGGAGGTGGTACAAAAAGCTGCACAAAATTCATTGCAATACAATATTAGGACACAATCAAATAGAGATTAGCATGCAACATAAGATTATGACACAAGCAAAGAAGTAAGTTGAAGATCTGAGAGTAGATGAGAAACAATCTAATAGGAAAACAGAGCTTGGAGAATCCCAATCAAAGGTGGATGATGGTTGTCAACACCATAAAATTGAAACCCATTATGCAAACATGCATATGGATGAAGAAGGCCCAACAAAGAATGCTAAGAAAAAAAGAGGAGCCTGTGTGTGTAAAGGAGAGCATATTAATGCTTAAGTAATCAAGTGTGATATGAATCATGCATATGATGGTGAATCCAACTGTGACCAAACATGACTGCAAAGTGAGATGTGAATTGGTCCAACCAACTATAGTTAAGGAATATGGTGAAGTTCAAATTATCAATGAAATTGACAATGACCACATGCATGTTTGGATATCCACCATAGTGTGAATTAACATTATGATTATGTTGATGATATGTGTGATTTCTTTTTTGAAATAAGGATTGATTGTGGCCATATGCCAAGTGATATGTTTCATCCAGAATTGAAGGTTGAAGTTGCCACTAAGATATGAAGTAGTTGGAACTCTTCATGAAGCATTATGTAATCTATGACCACATCATTACAAATAACATGATAAATTGATATAAGAGTTTTTAATGAGAATATCCACTAACAACATAACAATGGAAGACAACCTCCATGCAATTTAAAAGAATGCAGATGTAGAGAAGGGAGCTATCAATGAATAGATTCATATTGAAGATGTTTTTAACATTGTTTTTGAATATGTAGGTGTTCACAATAGAATGGGAGCAGAAGCTGAAAGAAATGTTATTAATAAATTTGATGTAGATTTGAACCACATTGAAGAATGGATTTAGAAAATAATTGAACAAATTGAAGAGAGTCTTAAAGAAGTAGTTTGAATAAAAGAATTGAATTAAATGGGGAATAATGATCTCTAGTTTGTTGATTAATGGAAAAAAACAACAATACATGATGATGAAAGTTAAAAGAATGATATGGACGTTTGAAGACAAAGATTAATGCATTGAAAACATTTTTTAGCAATGGAGTTAATAAGAGATAAGATTCTACTATCAAGAAATATGCTAGAAAGAAAGTACGTAATATGCAAACCAAGAAGAAGAGCAAAGAAAACACTTTCAAAAAATAATGTTGCTGCAAGAGTCCATCCTTGAAGTAATATTTGAACACCAAGATGTAGTAGAGAAGATAAAATTGTGTTGAAAAATTGCACCAACACCAAGTAAATGAATATGGAGCCTACAACAATAAAGCACAACAAAGAATGAAGGAATTTTGAGGATATAAAATTTGGAAGAGTATAAAAAGAAAATTCAAAATTGTCAAAGTGTTGAGTCATTGCAAGCCTAGGTGAGACATTACATGCATGTTTGAGTGATAACTGAATCAATTTCTATTGTAACCCTAACAGTCATAGTTGAGTCATGTTGATTCAAGTTGACTCATATTGTCATAATTAAGGGGGAGTGTTAGAAATTGTACTGTAATAATTAAGGGGAAATTGTACTTAGGCTTGCATGACTAGTTGGCTAAAATTAGAGAGTGAGTTGAGTCATGTTGATTCAAGTTGACTCATAATGTCATAATTAAGGGGGAGTGTTAGAAATTGTAATTAATCGTGCATGACTTGGCTAAAAGATTGAGTTAACTCAGCATTGAATCAAGTCAAGTGGTGGATGTGTGTGCATGTTAAGATATTTTAGCCAACTGGCTACTAGGAAAAGGTTAAATAAGGTTCACTCTGTTCATTGTAAGTAAGAAAGTTTTGTGTCATCAATACAAGACTAGCAAGTGTTTTGTTTGTGAAATTATGTTTTGTCTCCTCTCTCTTTCCAACACAAGTAAAGGTTTAAAAAGACTCTATAAGTGATATAAAATAAGTACAAGGATCCACCCTATTCAACCACTTCAGACTAAATGCATGGACGAGGTGCATGAAGTCACTTACATAGTTATTCCAAAAAAAATCACTTTCTACCATGTGTACCAAGAACATATTATCAAAACGAGTAGTCTGAGCTAAGGCAGGTAAGATTCAGCTGAGGTAGGTAAAATTTTATTTTCTGGTTTTCAACAAGGTATATTATCGAATGAAGAACACATTATTATATAGTTTTTTCTACATTATTCCTTTAGATTGATACACTTATCTTGATGAAAGGAGGATCACTTTTGGGACAAAGGAAAAGGAAATCGTTACTATTTTAGAGGAACATAAGTAATAGTATTTTGTTTTCTGGTAAGTCAAAAAAAAAGTATGGTATGGGGATATTTTCATCGATAACTGTAAGTATAAAGAAACACTATTGAGTAGTAGAAACAAATATACTTACACTATTGAGTAGTAGAAACAAAATTATATCTCAAGAATGTAGTGCGCATTGAAAAATACTTTCGACTATATAATCATGAAAGAAAAATGCATTCACATGAATAAATGAGGCTTCAACTCCTCTCACCCATTGTAAACCAATATTTTTTTTTATAGAGGTTTATCAACTCTATGCTTTTACACCGTGAAAAAGGATTTAGGTGCCCTCTAATGTTTTAAGCTATAGAAGCTCAAACTACAAATCGAGAAAAAACTCAAAACTATATGTCATGAAATAACTTAAAACATAAATTAATTCTTTGACCTTAAAAAGAGACAAATATTCAAATAAAATCTTAGTAACAATTCAAATAAAGATTTGTCCATATAGAATTGTTTGGATGACCAAAAATGGTAGCAATTTGGGCAAAAAAACTCAAAAAATCTTGTAGAGACTATCATTAAATCATGTTTTTGATGGTAGAAATGTATTCAAACACCATAAAAACATATTCAGCACCTAAAATTATGAACTTTAATAAGTTTTACTTAGATTTAGAAAAATTCCTCCAAGATATTTTGAAAATATGACTCAAACTTTTTTTTAAAAAAAAGCAATCTCGTTACACTAAAACTTCAAAAAAAATATTTTCCGAATACATACATCATGATAGTGGGTAGTACAAAATTGTGTTGCGTAAGTTATTTAATGTGTATATCAATCGCGTGAGATATTCCCAATTATTTGTTTGATGAACGAGTTGCGGAGATGGCAAACTTGTACTTTCGTAGAAGATTCATTCACTTATACGTTTCTTCAACCTAAAACCAAAATATGTAGTTTGATTTTCTTTTACTCTTCGGGTATGGCACGTGTAGAGTATTTAATTTTTATAGTTGGATTAATTCTCAATACTCCTGCTTAATCACAACTATTTTGATAGTTCGATTAATTCCTAATAATGTTACTTCATGACATTACTTCATGACAAATACTCTTATTGATAATGCCCATGTTGTCTTTAGGTGAGCAAAATTTTATGTTTCCCAAAGATTTTGTGAAGATATCTAGAAGCTGCTTTTGTGACCTGCAATGTTGCAAAAGAGTTTCTCCATTGTTGATTGTTTCTCCAATGAAATGATACTTTGTGTCATTGTCTTTCTTTCTTTTGTAAATAACTAATATTTTGGATAATGGAATTATATAATTATACCCACAATAAATTATAGTTATTTTGTTCATGCCATAAATTTTTCACTATTCTTCTCATCCAAATGAAATGATACTTTGTGTTATTGTCTTTCTTTCTTTTGTAAATAACTAATATTTTGGATAATGGAATTATATAATTATACCCACAATAAATTATAGTTATTTGTTCATGCCAGAAATCTTTCACTATTCTTCTCATCCAAAGTTTCCCTTATTGCTATAGCATATTGAGCTTCAACTGTAAAAGGAGTAACTATTGGTTGCTTGTTGGAAGCCCATGAAATGGATGTGGAACCCATATAGAAAACATATCATGATGTGCTCTTTCTATCATCTACACTTACCACCTAGTCATTGTCAGTTAATATACTTAGCCTAAAATCATTTGTTGTAGTATACAAAATGCCATATCTTTTGATTCCATTAAGATACCTCAAAATTATTTTAGTTGCTTGCCAATATGTTTCCTTTAGAATATTCATGAATCTTGAAATCAATGTTATTGTATAAATTAAATCAAACCTAGTTGTACTCAAATACATCAAACTACTCACTATACTTTTGTATAGTTTTTGATTTACAATGTTGGTAGAATCTTCTTTAGTCAATTTCAAACCCATGGATGTTGGAGTTGGCATGGGCTTGTTGTTTGGGGTTTTAAACATGTTTAATATGTTTGATGCATACATTTATTGATAAATGAATATGCCATCTTCCAGTTTCTTAATTTCTATGCCTATAAAATATCATAGCAATCCCAAATATGTCATTTCAAATTCACCTTCCATGACCTCTTTGAAGTAAAATGAGGAGATAATCACACAGAGTGAAAACCAAATCATCTACATATAAAACCACAATTAAAAGCTTTCCATCTTATTTTTTATCATAGAGGGTAGGTTCACTATCACATTTGCTAAATCCATTTTCCAACAAGTATGAGGCTAGTTTGCTATGCCATGAGTGTCGTGCTTGCTTCAACCCATAAATGGATTTCTTTAGGCTATATACATTGTCTTCTTTTCCTTGAACCACATAACTAGGTAGCTTCTCTACATACACTTTAACTTTCAATAATCCATTTGAAAATGGCGATTTCACATCCATTTGGTATACCTCACATTTATGTTGCACAATAATTGCTAAAATTGCCTCACTATCTCCATTTTTTCATTTGGTGTGTATGTTTCAACATAATATATTTTGCGTTAGTTCTTGTATCCCTTAACTAGCAACCTTTATTTATTCATTTCAATGATTCATTCAACACTGCTTTTGGTTTTATAGCACCACTTCACATCTATGACTTCTTTTTCTTGTGGACTACTCACTAACTCCCATGTATCATTCTTTTCTATTGCCTCTGTTTCTTCATACATTGTAGCTAGCTATTTTGCCTCCTTGGTAACATCCTCAAAATTAATTGGCCCATCCAGATGAAAAAATAGAGTAAAATGAGAATTCGAACCTGCACATTTCACTCATAAATAACACTAAAGTTTTTTTATTTTTGTCTTGTCCAACTTTCTAAAGATGGATTTGATGTGTCACTTGGAGTTGAACTTGGAGAATATGGAGACTTTGATATTTGTTGTGCAATTGGAGGAATATTTTCTTTGATGCATGAGCCTTTCTTATTTATTTTAGAAGGTGTCACTTGAGGACAGATTTGTTGAGCTTGGATATGTTTAGGAGGAGTCACCATTAAAAAAATATTTTTTATTGCTAATTCTTCTTTGTCTTCTAATGGTATTATTTTTTTACATTAATTCTCTTCTAAAAAATTCCATCCCATGCTTTCTCTTCCATGATTTGTACATATCCACTAATTATGGCACTTTTGTATAATGTTTTGTACACTTTATATGCCTTGGATTCATCACTGTATCCAACAAATATGAATTTCTAGCCCTTCATATCTAATATTTTTCTTAACTCATTCTCGCATGTGCATATGCTACACATCCAAATAATATCATGTGAGAAACACCATGTTTTCTTCCACTCCATCCTTCTTAGTGAACCATGTTCCTTACACTTTTAGTTTGACATGTATGTGTGATCTATGTTGTGCAATCTAGAACTTCATTCTTTTATTTTAACACACTCCTTGCCACTTCTCTAATTGTTCTATTTTTTCTTTCAATGACACCATTTCTTTGAGGTGTGTATCTTGTTTTGAATTTTTTATGAATTCCATGTTCCCTCTAAAAATGTAGGAACTCATTTGAGATGTATTCACCACCTCTATCTATTTTCAAGGCTTTCATGTAGTGCCCAATTTGTTTTTCAAGAAGAGCCTCGAATTGACAAAAATTCTCAAACACTTCAATTTTGTTTCTTAGAAAATAAACCCATGTCTTTTCTGTTTAGTCGCCTATGAATGTCAAGAAATAATAGCTTCCACCAATTGGGAGTGTATGCATTGGTCCACACAAATCTGAATAGACAAGCTCCAAGGGTTTCATTTCCCTTATTGAATTTCCTGCTCGAAATCATTCTCTTTGTTTTTCTCCAAAGATGCATCCTTAAGATAATCTATTTTGTTCTTCAATAATTGGAAAACCATTTACCATGAATTTCAGTTGTAGAAAGGTTAGACCTGCAAACTTATGTTGCCCAAATATTAGATGTAGTTGCGAATTTTCATCTTTGATTTCTACCTGAAAATTTGTTTCTGTTATTATGCAAATTTTCATTCATCTCGTTGTGAATTAATTCATAGTTATTCCTTCACACCATATTCCTTAAAATGTGGTTTTAACTTTACAATAAATGTACTATTTCTTGCCATTTAAACATTTGCAATCCACTCCTTACTTGGAAACTTATCCAAGATTGTGGATTCTCCATTTTTTAAGAATACTTGGTACCCAATTTCGATACTTTTTCCAATACTTATAAGATTGTTCTTTAAAATAGGAAAAAAATACGCATGTGATATATACTTATTATCCCCCTCCTTATTTAGAATATTGGCTTTTCTTTTACACTTGGCTGGCGCTTTATTATTAGTCCCTGATGTAACATCAAATTTTAAACTCTCATCTAAATTAAAAAACATTTATAAGTTCCCTATCATTTGATTTGTACTACCTTGGTCTCAAAAACATACATCATTTTCCTTGTTGTGCTACATTACAATCTAAAAACTTAATATCTTCGTTAAAGCCTACATAACAATAACAATGTGAGGTCACAACAATAACAATAGTGGGCTTCTATGTGGCACAACAATAACAATATGGGGGGTACATGGGCACAACAATAACAATAAGGGGGCTACACTAACAATAACAACAAGGGGTATAGACTAGCATTATAGGGACCTAACATTGTCGTCTCATTCAAACAATTGTTCTCCTAAATTCTTGAGTAGTTCTAGATGCTTCTATATACCATTCTCATCCTCCCATGTGGTATATTTAGTGGGTAAGTTCTTCAACTTAATGAGATGAAATGAAATTGTTCAATTTTGTAGGTGTTGGGATCTTGTTTCTATTAATACTTCAGGATCAAATATGATTTTTCCTTCTTCGTCGAGTTATGGTAACACTATTTGAACTAGAAGTTTGTCATTGATGACCTTAATTAAGAATGGCTATGGAAAATTGGGTGTACTCGTGAGTAGGAAGATCCAATTTATATGCCATAATACCAATCTCTTGCAACACATTGCGAGGACCTTAGTACATGGTGGATAATTTATTATCGTTCTTATTTTTCGTGAGAGAAATTTGTTTTTGTAGTCATAAAAATACGAAGTCACCCAAATCGAAACTTCTTTCACTATGATGGTCACTTTCTTGTTGTTTCATTCAATTATGCGGGAGAGCGAGGTTATCCTTTAAGATTTAAAGAACTTTTTATTCATGATTGATGTGATGTTACACTACTTGAACATTAGAATTTTCTCTTAAATATGATGTGATGGATGGTGGATGATATCCATAAAGTTCCATAAATGGGGCATTTTTGCTAGATTGTGGAAGGAAGTGTTATACCACCATTAAGCTAGAGGTAACTGCTTAACCCATTATGTTTGTTTATCAAATAAAAATCATTGAAGGTATCCTTCAAAACGTTTGTTCACTATCTCAATTTTCTCATTAGATTGAAGATGATAAGATGAGCCATGACCTAAATGAGTAGGAAGAGAAGAAAATAATTTCGTCCAAAAATTTTCAGTGTAAATTGGATCTCTATCACTTACTATAATATTTGGGTTTCCATGAATATTTTGAATTGTTTCCATAAATGCAATAACAAGTGTACTAGATTTGGAATAATGGGATACTACACAAAAGCTTTCATACTTGGTAAGTATTTCAATTACAACCATGATGAGAGTCTTTCCTTCAGACTTGGGTAAATCTATGATAAAATATATTAACACCTCCTCCCAATGTTGACTTGAAATAACTTAAGTTTATAATAGACCTCAGGTCTTCATTGTCTCAACTTTATTTTGTAGGAAAGCCAATCATTCTTCCAAAAAATACTAAATATGCTATTTAAGTCATCGCAAAAAAAATCCTTGTAGACACTATGGTAAGTTTTTAAACATATTGAGTGCCATGCTAAGGGAGAGGTGTGTAATTATAAAAGAATATTGTGTTTGATTCGGGAATTATTATAAAGATATAAGTGATCTTTGTACCATAATGAATTATTTTTCGAGGTAAATGTATGAGATGTATTGGGATCTTGGTGAAAAATTTAGTTGAGTGACCATACGTCTTCATCATTCTTCTATTCATCCCTTTCTTTGGTTTTCCACTTAAGTTGGATAATAGAAATGGAGAAAATAAATAATTCTGCATCCTTCTCCTTTCTTTAGAGTGCATCTGCGACAACATTTTGCTTCCCTTTCTCGTAGATGATTACAAGGTCATAAACCAACATCTTTGTCACCCATTTTTGTTTCTCTTTTGAGGATAATCTTTGTTCCAAAAATTATTTAAGACTATCATGATTTGCTTTTACCTTGAAGTGTTTCCCATTAGGCAAGATTGTAATTTCTTTAGTGCGTGTAGTATTGCTAACATTTCCTTCTCATAAATAGATTTTTGCAAATACTTTCCTTTGATTGAATGAATTTCAAAGGAAATGGGTCTTCCTTCTTGCATCAAAATAGTAGTAATTCCATTTCCTGAGGCATCACATTCCATAATAAACGTTTTTGTGAATTCTGGCATAGTTAAGACTCATGCTTCGAACATTACCTCTTTAAGATTTCAAATGGTCTTTGTTGCTTCTAGAGTCTAAGAAAATGCATATTTATTAAGTAATGATGTTAAATGTGCCTCTATTCCCCCACAATTCTTAACAAACTTATGATAATATCCCATTAACCCGAGAAATCCTTGAAGGTGCTTTGTGGTTGTGGGTATTTTACATTCCTTAATGGCTTTAATTTTGTTAGGGTTTACCTTAACACCCTCATGAGATACAATATGACCCAAATATCCCACCTCCTCTACTCCAAAGAAACATTCGGAGATTTCTTCATATAATTATTCCTCCTCCAATAGTTTGAGCACCCTGTCAACATCTTGAGCATGATCCTTCCAAGGCTTGTTGTAAGTTAGTATATCATAAAAAAATACTACCACAAATTTTCTAAGGTTTTGAAATGGAATTTATCAAACCTTGAAATCTGGAAGGTGCATTAGAAAGGCCAAAAGGCATGACCAAAAATTCATAATCACCCTCATGAGTTCTGAATATTTTTTTTTAGATTGTCTTTAGTCTTCATTCTAACTTGATGATGTCCTAAATGCATATCCAACTTGGTGAACTAAATTGTTTCATGTAATTCATCCAGCTACTCATCAATGACGTCAATGGGAAATTTATTCTTAATATTGAGCTTGTTTAGCTCCCTATAATCCAAACACATACCACTAGTACAAAATGGCTAATTAGTTACTAGAAAAAAGACTAAAATTTGCATATAAACAACGATGTTTTAGTGAGTGCTCAGTAGTAGCTGATTTACAGTATCTTATAACACAACTAAATTTTAGTCATTTGTAACTTAAACATTAATTGGTTATCTCAATTTTATCTTCTAGTAGTATATTTAGTAATATGTTTGTTCATTAATTTAGTCATTTATTTAGTCATTAATTGTCATAAGTTAATTACGAAATATACAAAAAATATATATTACTATATGATTATCTAAGAAAACCAATTAATGACAACAAATATGACCAAAATGGTGGCAGTTTTAAAAGATATTTTCGATTAGCTAATAATAGTCATATATAGGAAAATTTAGTCGTCATTTGTAATAAAAAATTTATCATTTGCAATATGCATTTATCATTTTTTGGTAGTGTCATATTCATTACATAATCGACTAATTTAGTATTGTTTATTCATTATAGTTTCTTTTGATTAATAATTATTATAAATTACTAACTTACGCATATATTCATTTTATTTGTATTCATTATTAATCAATATGAACTATTAATTTAGTAATTTTAGATTGATTGTATGTGTTCATTATTAGTCAACATAAATTAATTAGTATGATTTTGTGGCTAAATTTAACAAATGTCATACAATACACATATTCAACTAAAATGAAAACACAAAGTTACATATGTTTATTACAACGCTAAATAATATCAAATACAACTACAAATGATTTCAACCACATAAATTATATAATATGAAATTTAAAGTATTACAATACATATTTTCAACTTAATATTGGTTAGACTACAATTCACACATGAAATAATGTTTCATCACTTGAAAACATTATCATTATTTTTCCAAGGCATTGTAGGTGAATTCACCAACTCTAAAGACTTGACCATCAGTCTCTATGTGCGTGCCGCATGTGAGATATTGGCTTTAAGGGCATCACTAGATTGGCTCTCTTCTCTCTCTTTATGCAATCTTTCCCTACAGTGTCATTGTTCTCTTTCTTCAATTCTTGCTTCTTACAATCAATATTGAGTTCATCTTCTAAAATTGAAAGAGGATAGAATGAAAACTATAATACGTCAAAGGCAATGAACATTGGAATTTAAACTAAAGTACACTATAAAAGATTTATATGACATATACCTCAATGACAATAATGTCAATTCCATTTTTTCCGTAGAAAAGTGAGAAACTAGAACATGTTTTCTTTAGTTGGGCAATAGTTTTCAGTTCAGTGATAGTGGCCACTATTCATCTAGTTGACTTGTGTAAACAAAGAAAATAAAATGTTTCCATATAAAATAGTACCTTAGGAACATAATATTCAACCTTTAATAAAATCTTAAGCACAATCATACCAACGACGCCCTTCTACATGGACACCACCTGTAACGAAGATGCCAGTATTACTACTTGGGAAGGCATGTACAGTCTACTCAAGGAAGAAAATATCAAAATGATGGTGGTTACAGCTACTGCATGTAGGAATTTATAGGGTAAGTTCCTTAGACAGAACACCAAAAGGACACCGCTCACAAACAGATCACAGATCAATACACCAGTATTTTGACGTGGTTAAAACCCTCAGAGAGGGAAACAGTCCACGGCCTGCACCAACATGGCTACTACAGGCAATTTATTAATAAAAGAATGAAAATTTACATAAGCTTCTCTCATGCACGGTTAACCTACAAATGACCCTCCATGCGCTTTAAATAGAATTCATCGACCAATCGGGTGTCAAGCCACGGATCAAGTGTCAGTAATACCGAGGAGAGAATGAACCGTCGGATCACTACATATCGTGACCGGCGGATTGTAAGTTACAAAATGTACAACGGTAAAGAAACACACTTTACCTAACTCTATACCTAACTCTATACTAGACCAAGTTGAACTTAACTAATTCCTATGTGTCGGAATATCCTAACATCCCCCCTAAAGAACAACTTGGGATAGGATTGAAGGATTTACAAATATGACACAATAGGAGAAGGAAGGAGGCACTAGAGCCTATCCCCCCTTAGTGACAACTTCCTGAACTCCAAGCATATATCGAAGTTTAGTGAACTTCGCCTCTGTGAGGCCTTTGTGAAGATGTCTGCAACCTGATCATCTGTTGAAAAATATTGCACTTCAAGAACATGGTCATGAATGAGCTTTCTGATGAAGTGCATGTGTAGTTCAATGTGTTTGCTGCGCTGATGCTGAACTGGATCTTTGCGAAGCTGAATGGCACTTTGATTATCACACCAAAGTGTAGTCGGATGCTGCTGCTGAAAACCAAACTCTGATAGGATCTGACGAAGCCACAAGGCTTCCTTACTAGCCTCTACGGCACGACGATACTCTGCTTCTGCTGAAGAAAGAGAAATGGTAGCTTGTTTCTTGCAAGCCCATGTAGTAGGTCCTGAAGCAAGAGTGAACACATAACCAACAGTAGACTTCCAATCATGAGGGTCACCAGCCTAATCGGAATTAGTGAAACCAACCAATAGAGGAGATGCTTCAGCACTGTAATGAATGCCAAACTAAATTGTACCTCGAACATAACGAAGTATTCATTTAGCTTCTTTCCAGTGAATTTCACGTGCGGTTTGCATAAACCGAGCAACAATGCCAACAACAAATGAAGGACCAGGACGAGTATGGGTTAAATACAAAAATTTTCCAACAAGTTGACGGTATAAGGTAGCATCAACTTGAGGGGAAGTAAAATTGACTGAAAGTTTCACTCCATACTAAAAGGGAGAAGGAGCTGGCTTACAATCTTCCATGTGAAAAAAGCGTAGAAGATCACAGGCATACGTGGATTGGGAGAGGAAAATACCTTCCTTGGATTGCAAGATTTGAAGACTGAGAAAATAATGTAAATGTCCTAAGTCTGTCATTTCAAACTTCTTTTGAAGGTTGGAATTCACATCGTTAATAAGGTTGGGATCACTACGAGTGAGGATAAGATCATCAACATAAAGAACATGAATGATAAGAGACTTGCCCTCTTTCTTGGTGTAGACAGTATTATCAGAATGACTCCTAGAAAAGCCAGATTCTAAAAGAAAACTATCCATTTTGGCATACCAAGCCCGAGGAGCTTTCTTGAGACCATAAAGGGATTTCTTAGGATGACATACCAGGCTCGAGTCTGTTTGTATAAACCCAATAGATTGTTCCATGTAGATTTCTTCATGCAAGTCCCCATGCAAGAAGGTGGATTTAACATCCATCTGATGGACATCCCATTTGAAATAGGTAGCAAGGGAAAGAACAAGGCAGACAGAGTTCATTTTGGTAACGGGGGAAAAGGTTTTAGTATAATCAATGCCTTCAACTTTTGAAAAGCCCTTAGCAACAAGTCGAGCTTTATGTTTATCAACTTTCCCATCTGGCCCATACTTGGTTCTGTAAACCCATTTTCATCTAACAAGTTTGCACCCCTTTGGTATAGGAACAAGATCCCATGTATCGTTTGCCAATAATGAACCATATTCTTCATTCATAGCTGCGTCCCAATCTCGATGGGATGAAGCTTCTTCAAAGGTGTCAAGATCCTAATTTGCTGACACTTGAGCCAGTAAAGAAGAGGCTCTTTCAAACTGAGAACGGGTACGGCACTGATCTGTAGGATCACCGACAAGATCACCTATTGCATCTCATGTAGCTTGGACCCATTTTGGAAGTGAAGGAGCTGAAGGAGATGAAGGAGCTGAAGGAGTTGAAGGATGATCCTGAGACGATGGGGGAGGATTGTCATCCTCACTTTCATCATCTGAGGAAGAAATATGTTCAAAGGTAGAAGAGATAGAGAGAGGTGGCACATGTGCCGAACTAGCCTCATAGGCTGATTTATTTTCATCAAACTTTACATCTCTTCTAATTATAACATTTTTGGACTTAAATGGAACAAGTCTATATGCTTTGACATCTTCAGAATATACAACAAAGATACATTTTTCACTCTTTGGTTCTAAAGCTTTACGTTTTTCATCTGGAATGTGGGCCATGCTTCACTTCCAAAAACACGAAAGTGACTCACATCTGGTTTAATAAAGCTCCATGCTTCTTCTGGAGTGATGTTCTTTAAAGATTTAGTAGGAGTGTGATTTAGTATGTAATTTGCACAGTTAATTGCTTCTGCCCAATAGTTAAGACTAAGTTCTTTAGATTAAAGCATACAATTAGCCATTTCCTTTAAGGTGCGATTCTTCCTTTCAGCTACACCATTTTGTTGTGGAGTATATGGAACAGTATGTTGCACTTGGATTCCATGCTCAGTGCAAAAGTTGATGAAGTCGTT
>APFE030895501.1:2530-17674 GCA_000404065.3 Pinus taeda
TCCAGTTGTATTGCAGGTTTGTAGGAGAACTTCAGGAAGTAGCAGTAGGTGCCAAGAAAGCTCTGAAACCAATAACAACACATATCCTACCTTCCCTCACCTTTCTCCATCATTCTTGACATTCTTTCTACCTCACTGTGCTTCTTTTTTGAAAACTGTGTTTTCTACAGGAGGCTCCTGTAGAAATTACAGAGAGCTAGAAATGGATTTTAAAAGCAGTTTGGGGGACAGGGAAGCTTCATAAAGGGTTTATAAATCCTCCTGTAGTCTTCAAACCTCTCTTCCATCATTTCCAAGTCTACATTACATCCCAAGCTCATTTTTTTTACTATCCAAAAACTGCAGGATGCTCTGATACAAAAATACATAGAGCAGAAATTTGTTTTTTCTCTAACTTCAAAACTGTGCATCCATTTTAAAAATTGTTTCATGGGGAGTTGCAAATGGATGATGGTAACATGCTCAAGCAATTTCAACAAATTCCAGTGCACGGTTACCAAGAAATTGGCCTCCATCACCTTCAACCATTTTTGCATTTTCTCCATATCCGTGCATCCATTTAAAAAATTGTTTCATGGGGAAATGCATATGGATGATGGTAACACGCCCAAGAAATTTTAGCCAATTCCAGTGCACGGTTTCCAAGAAATCAGCCTCCATCACTTTCAGCCATTTTTAGTTTTTCTCGAAATTCGTGCATCCATTGACCAAAATTTTTCTATGGGAGGTGCACAATGATTATGGAAACATGCTCAAAAAATTTCAAGTCAATCCAGTCTACTGTTTGGGAGACATGGACAAACCAAGTCACTGTCCCATTAAAATCTAGCATCAGCAGCATGAGGGTGCAAATCTGAAGGTTGAAGCACACTCCTGTAGCTTAGATCTAGCCAGAGGATGCCTGCACAAGAAAATCACCCACACATCAGACATCAAAAAGCATACAATAGAAGGGATACAGACATGCAGAAACTAAATATGAGCATGCAACAGCAAAAGAACCAAGCAACACGAGCATTCGACTTGCACGTAAGTGTCTAAAACTACATGAATGAATGGAATGGTTGGGATTAAATAGGAAAGGTGGCTAGTTAACTAGCCACCCTCATCCAGTTCGTTTGTGCTCATCCAAAGATCCCATGCACGTGTGCCTAGTCAACTCATAGAAAAATCCAAAAAGACAGGTAGTGGCGGTGTTTAAACTCCAACGGACATGATGGGATATGATTGTGGGCAAAAGGCATGAAGACTCATGATGACATAGTAGTGGGGACCAATAGTTTGAATGGGGCCAATGTACACTTGGCTAGTTCACCCTCCATCACCGAAAATATCCATAAACAGCCGTAAGTACTCCTCCTCAAAACACTTTCACCACCTTGTCTTTCATTCCATCCTCGCCCACTTAGCTGTAGCAAGCTCCTTGTCGCCCCATAGCCTTTAAACCATCGTTCTCCATTTCTCCCAACTATCATTCTACTATGGGCATTCTACAAGAGAAGTAATAGGTCCTATAGGAGCACCTACAACCAGTTCTACAAGAGGGCTAGTAAGTTCTTTTAGAGAGGAAAAACACAGTTTATAGCACAATTCTTGGGCTGCAGAAGTAGGTTCTTGGCATAGCTCCATTGAATACCAAAATATGCTAACAATGGTTTAGTTTTTGAGGAGAAAATAGAACTTTTGGGTGGAGGAAATTCATAAAAAAATGTTGCTTATTGTTAAAATAAATAAATAAATAAATACAGCCTTTGTCTCTCTGCTTTTCTTCAAAAAAAATTCTTTCCATTTCCATAGTTCGTTTTCCAAGGAAGCATAAACAAAATGATAGGAGGTTTTATGAGAAGGTGAAGCAACTGATGACTCAGCAGGACAAGAAAAGGAGGAGGAAGAAACTAAGATAGAAGAGGAGGAGGCTGAAGAGACAAAAAGGGAAGAAACAAAGGAAATAGAGATTAAAAAAAAAAGAGACAAAAGGAGGAAGCTACAGAGCCACAAGAACCTGATCCCCAACCCAGCACACCAGCTGCTTGCAAATAATCCTAAAAATTCCCTTAGATATATAAGTGATGAAGCACAAGCCATTGCACAATTTGAGGATATGGAAAGACTACTTGGGGATAACTGTATTCATGCTTGTATGAGGAGGTGGAATACCTTAGCACACAGCTTGCAGAATAGGGAATATCACTCCCCAATAAGGATGAAAGAAGCATTAAGGAGAGTGCCACTATACAAGCACTCTATGCAGAGTTTGAAGGTCAATTGGATTGGCTTCAAACTAAGTCCCCCATTGCTGCCTAGGACTGCTAAAGGGCAGAAAAGAGGAAGAATAAAGATAGCAGTGGGAAGAGGTGGACAGAAAGGCTGGATTCCATGATAAGGAAGAGGATCTCACATCAGAAGCATGGGATGTTAGGGAAACCATCAGACCCATCAAAGATGAGGAGATAGACTAGTTGCTCAGAGGATGAGAAACCCAATCAGTAGGGGGTGATGATGCGCCCCAGAAATGGGTAATTATATGGGCTCATTTGGCCTTCTAGCTTAACTAAATCCACCATTCTTATTAGTTTATTTCATGTTTTTTATTATATTTATGCTAATGAAGTGAATTGGGTTAGTGATTATGCTAAAAAGTCTAATGTGTGCTTTATGCATATTTTTGGTCAATTTTGAGACAAAATCAAAGATTTAATGAGCATTTGGCAGCCAATATTCGAGGAAAAGAAGGGAGAAGATTTGTAGGAGGGTATCCCCCTCATTTATGACCCCCTACCTTAAATCCTCCTTTAGAAAGCTTGGAGCACAAGCAACCACATTGATGCATCAAAGGGGCAGTCGAGCAAGTGAAGAAGAGCTATTTTCTATCTCTAGTCTTGGGAGCTCAGCCTCCTTGATTTTAGGAGAGATGTTGGAGGCTCCAATTGTATAAATAGGAGGGCTTAGGTACTCAATAGTTTAGTTGGTTGTTATTCAGATTTTCGTACTTTTGTTGCAGCTCTTGCTCAGCTCATTTTCGAGCTTATTTTTGTGAACAATTTATGTAATGTGCCAATTATTTTTGATAATGGAGATGAAATATTTTCTAAGCCAACACTAATTTCTTTTAGAGGGCTAAGGCTCTTGGGTTAGGGCCCAACCCAAGCTACCCAACACCTCTTTCTTTGTACTTATATGTTTTTGCTTCAGTTCATCAATTAATTTTAGATAGATTCATTTTTCCCTTGGTTAGAGTAGGTTGTTTTTGTTGGTTTACATAGTTGTTTCCATTTCAGTTGCTGAAGTAGGTTAAATAGTGGTAAGACAAAGATACAAAAAGGCCATCAACAAAGCTTGACCTCCTTTCCTCCTTTTGGGACCATGAGTTGAGGTCAGGATCTGCTTGTTGCCATAAAAACACAATTTTGCTTCTTCCATGCAATTTCTAGTGTTATAGTTTGATTCAGAGGTTAACGTTTTGCTTCAGGTCCATTTTTCCATACTCATTTATGTTTCTGCAATAAATCTCTTTCTATGCTTTTCTGTTTAGATAGCATTGTTCAACACTTTATTTTTCTAGGTCAGAATTTAGATTAACATGAGATATAGTTTTGTTCTTTTGGTACAGCTAGTTCTTCTCTTGCTCAATTTCAGTATTTAAGAGTGAAGCTCTCTTATAACACACATCTGCTCATAATACATCAATAAAGTAGCTATCAACATCTCTTTTCTCACAAGCTTCACCAGTCATTCACAGCCCTTCACGATTCTGTCCTAATTTCTGCATTTTCCTCATAAGCTTTCTTCTTGCCTCTTGAACAAATCCAACCATCATTTTCTTTCCTAATCACCCTTGATGAGCTTCAGACATCTTAAAACCTTCCTCTAATCTTCAGCTACCATTTCCCACCATTTTTCCACCTTTAAAACCTCTAAAAACCATTGTTAGCATCATCTTGTAGATCCTCCTGTGGATCCTCTTGTAGATCCCCTGCAACCTCTCATAGAATTTCTTGAAAGTGACTTTTTGAAGTCCAATTATAGAGAAAGTCTCCAGAAGCTTACTAGAGGCTTCTTAGGACCCCCCCACACCTTCCTACACCTTTCCAAACCCCAAGGCCACCTTCCTTCGCCATCGAATCTCTGTCACAACCACAAATAGATAAATTACAAGCATAACAATTTCACATAAAAACACTCAAAAACCCAAAAAGATGTTCATTTCTCATTTCCTTTCAGAAGTAGCTTGAATAGATGTAATTTACCTTTTCAGTAGTCAATGGCACTCATTTCATCAGTTTTCATCTCTTTTTCTACAAAAGTAGGGTTAGTTGGAAGAATTAGGGTTTTCTAGGTTTTGTGTTACACTCCAGTCTTCTTTCTCTTTCTGCAAGTAGAATAGCCTCTTTAGAGTTAGCTTTCTTTCACCACAGTTAAAAGCTTCTTCTGAGAATTCATAGAATTTGGCTTAAGATCCTAGTGATCTTGCGGCAGCTGATCAAGTGACAACCTGCAGTAAGAGCTAGTACTTGTGCATACAATAGCGTTGCTTCCATGTTTGTTATGAACTACCGGGTTGAGAAAAGTAAAGTAGGAAGCCCTAGGACTTGCAACATTCTTCCTGCATTACTGGTGCTCACCAAAGGGAAATTCTCAAATACCCTAGAACAATCCTCTAAATTAGTGATTATTATTTTATAAAAACCTCTGGCTTCAATCCGCAATGAGCATGTACTTTTGGCTTCCATTTAGCCTTCATACATACTGCGAGATCTCTTGAGATTCACCCAAAACCTCCTGAACTTTGACCAAAACCTCCTAAGATTTCTTGAGCTTTGTCCAAAGGAATCTAGCCTCAAGATGCACTGGAAGGGCATGTTATAGTGACTTTCCTCAAAAAATAATAATTCAAGTCATATCAGAGAAACAAACCAGTAAACATATAAATGACAAGAGTTTAAAGTTGATCAAACCAAAAAAGAGTAGAGATTTAGGATCTAAGAGGTATAAAAATAGTGAATTTCAATTTTATCCCTACTAGAGTCACCAATTCTACTATTGGGATTTTAGCTTGGTTGCAAAAACTAGAAAACCCTCTCAAGTTTTCCCAGAACCTAAGGTAGACAAATCAAGTGACCTATTGTAGTAAAGGTAGATGTGCTCAAGAAAGAAAGCATCAGATTGAAATGAAAAAGAAGAGGTGAAAGACAACCTAGTTTTCCTTACACACAAATCAACTAGAATAGTCAATGTGGTTCAGAAAGCATCCTTAGCCAATGCCAAGGACAAAATGACACACAAGATAGGGAAACATAATATTCATAATATATAAACTCCAAATCCAATACACTATAACTTAAGCAACATAATACCATTAAATACATGTACAATGAACCATAATCCAAATCATTACAAAAATAAACATAAGAAGCATGAGCATAAGACAATTATATGGACAAAATGATAATAGATCTATATATTAGGTTAATGAAGGAAGATTACAACCATAAGTTTTTGTACCAATACCTCCTCTAGATCCTAGCTCCTCAATCTCTCTCTGAATCAATATCTTGGTAGCATAACAATACATAAATTCTAATCCCAATCTCAATGGCATAGCCTCCAATATATATGTTGGCTTATTGGGGCCTGACCCAGGTTTAGAAGTGTTTTAGCTGAACAAATCTTGCACTACCAGCCCTTTCGGCAACAATCCACGAAGTGCGCACTGAAGTTTCACCTAAGGTAGGATGGGAGGGTGCTAGAACCTCCACACCCTTGGGATGTCTTGATGTGGTTTGGAGGGATCGTGAACCGTTCTGCGTCGCTCTACACAATTTCTTATCCTTGGTGTAGATCCGCACCAGTTACTCTATTATTTATGAATTGATTTTCTTCTTATAGTCTTTAAGTAAATATTTAATAATAAAACCCGGTGCGTGAAATCATTATTCTTAAAGACAGTCATAAATTTATAAAACGAATGCATAAACTAGAATATAACCAGATCCACAATATTTCAGAATCAACACAATATTCCATAACCAACTTATCTTTACTAATATCTTTGATCCAGTACAATCCACTTTCTACCCTGCGCACACAGCTGCAGTGGTCTGCGCACATAGCTTTGGACTCTACCAGTCCTCCGCGCACACAGCTGTGGAGCCTCTATCCCACCACTACACCCTCTTCCTGGATGTACAGACTCAGAGCATAATTACTCAAAAAAACACATAACCCATAAGATCTAGTCAAAAACTGCTTTCTACCCTTAAAGCCCCACTCTATTTCTACATTCCCATGGTCCGTGAACCATGGGTAGGTCGATTTACTTCCTATTCTTCTATATTATTTTTGGGCGGACAACCCTTTTGCTCGACCTATTACATTTCACGCTTCGTGCATTTTGGAGATTTACAATATTATTATCCTAACTTATAGGCTTTAAGCCCCAAAACTATTACGCAGGGCTTCCACTACCCAACAGGCCCCCAACACAGTCATTATGACTCGTCCTGAGTCACTCATTAGTGCAGCGATATGCACTGCCTAGAATTCCCAGTCCACCATCCCTATGACTGACACACTTCATTCTGTTGCTTCATCTTTGTCTTCTGCAACAATTCTTCTAGCTCCTACTCCATTGCCTACACTAATTCGTGCAACCGATGATGCTCATTCTGCCCTACTTGGTTAACACAGAGCACCCCCTCATAGGATTTTAGCTCAAGCTAGGGTGCCGCATATGGGAACTCTTCATGCCAACGCAACAAGTTTCCAATTTCTGGTCTCTGATACGCACTATGTGTTGTAATTTTGCAAGATCATTGCTACTGTCCGCGAGATCCCAATCTTCAAGGTGCATTAGAGATGAACTTTTAACTACAATTCCACCATTCATCTCCATATTCACAGTCTTTCCCTTATAATTTATGGGTTGTCGGCCAACCCATGAATTAGGCAGTGACATCTAAACTAGTTCTGATTCATGTCTAAGAATTTCTGGTACATCCCCTACTGTCGGTACTGAGCTCAGCGCGGCGCCCGCGACCGTCAACACCATACTATCCAAATAGTCTTGTATCTTCATTAGCCATATCACAACCCTCGGGCTTACTCCTTGAGTGTAAATAATGAATAGTTCCATATCGGCGAGAAGGCACAATAGCTTATTTTTCTCAAAATCGTAGATCGTTCGGAGGTTGCCCCCTTTTAATTTATAAGTGTTTCGAAATTCAAATTCATCGGTACCCTGTTTTTCTAGTGCCGCAACGTAAAACCTGCAGTAGATCGTTCCACATCTGGCTCATACCGCGTCTCTTAATTGCCTGCCTCCTGCTCCCTTCTTCCATAACTCAGGCATCTTGTCATGAATAGCTTCAACAACGGTCACCTCTGTGCTCATTCACGCAGCAGTGTAGCCCCTTTTGCACATCCGCGACCTTGTTGACATATCAATTCTATGTGCACCCTGATTGTTGCGAAGCTCCCCCACAAACTGCTTTAACATCCCGTGCTCTCTTTCAACTGCCTAGAGTGGTGAGACTATCCCTCGATCGGTTAGTCAGGCGATCGGCCCACTTGTGTAGAGCTTCAGGTGACTGCCATTTACTTTTCCTGGTAAAGGCTCTCCATTCAGCTTGGCGAGCTGGACCATGCCCCCATATATGACATCTTGGACTACATAGGGTCCCAACAAATGCATTCGGAATTTTCCAGAGAATTTCTCGAACTTGCTATCGTAGAGTAATACTAGATCATTTTCTTTGAATGTGCACATCTTGATATGGTGATCATGCCAAGCTTTTTCCCACTGCTTCTGTACCTGCTGATGGAATCCTGCCAAAAACTGTTCCTCCTTAAGTTCTTTCAGTTGTGTGATCCTCTCTTCCAAAGCCGCGTGGTCTGCCATGCTTGTCATTGCTGCTATTAGCAAACTAGGCACAGTGTATTACATTGGCATGATGGCTTCCTTGCCCTAGACTAACCGAAAAGGCATTTGGCCCATCAAAATCTTGCACGTTGTTCGATATGCCTATAGCACAACATGTATGCATAAATCCCAATCGTTCCGCTGCACATTACATACCTTTGTTAATGCAATCTCCAAGATTTTGTTGAAAGCTTCAATAGTCCTGTTTGCCTGTGGATGGTATGGTGTACTTTGTTGACGATATATCTAGAATAATAGCAGCCACCTACAAATGTGCCCCCCCAACACAGGCTTATTCACTAGGTATTTTAGTGCAAAGTGATCAATATACATATTAAAGTGTCCTCCGAGTAGATAGTGGAAGTATTTCTGGAGTGCGTATACCATTGCCAATTGGTCATACTCAGTAGTGGAGTAGTTTTTCTCAGCTTTGGACAATCGTTGACTTGCGAACGTGATCGGGTGATCAATTCCTTCTACTCCTTCCTGTGTGAGTACCACACCCAACGTGATACACGACGCATCAACATGCACGTGAAATTCAATGTCCCATTTTGGAAAGACCAATATAGGAGCTGATGCCATTTTCTCCTTGAATATTTCCAGATTTTTGTTGCATTCCTCATTCCAGCAATAAGTTGCATCCTTTTCAACAATTGTTCCATCGGTGTCATGACCTATGCGTAGCCTTTTATGAACTTCTGATAGTAACCAATGTGTCCCAACGTGGCGTGTAATTCTTTGACATTTTCTAGCACTTGCAGATTGAGTATGACAGCAATCTTCGCCAGATCCACCATCAGGCCTTGCATACAAACCACATGGCCGAGTAAGTTCTCGAAGGGGATGAGGAAGGTAAACTTCTTTAGATTTAGCACAATCTGGTGCTGTCGACAAATATCCATCATTAGCCATAAGCTCACAATATGTTTCTTGACTAGCCCAAATACAGTCCAATCATCAAGATATACTTCCAATATCTTATGTATAAATTCCTTGAATGCAGCTACCATGATGCGTGAAAATATCGCCAGCGCATTCTTCAGTCCAAAGGGCATCACTATGTACTAAAAATGGCCCCCTTTGGTGGCGAATGTTGTTTTACTCATGTCCTCCGACGTGATCTTGATCTGGTGGTACCCCGAGAAACCCTCCGTGAAGGAGTAAGATTCCTGTCCACCCACATTTTCCAATACCACATTTGTAAATGGTGGCGGGAATGGATCATTCACACATGCATCATTGAGCTTCTTGAGATCCATGCAAATGCGAATTTCACCCTTCTAGTCTTTCTCATGTACCACCATAGGGCTTACCCAGTCGGATTCCTCCACTGGTTCAATTATTCCTACAGCAAGCATTTTATCCAGCTCTTCAAGGATCTTCGTTTATATTTTGGATTCAGTCGATAAGGTCACTGCTTGATTGGCTTCACATCTGGCTTGAGAGTTATCTTCCTCACTATTAGATCACCGAGGATCCCTTTTAACTCCTTGATTTTGATCAGGAATAAATCTTGATATTCTCAAAGTAACTCAATGACCTTCTCCATAGTGGCATCATCCCAATAGTCCCCAAGCATTGCATACTTCGGCTCCTCCTTGGTACCAATGTTTACTTGCTTCGTTTTCAATGGCGTGGTGATGTCGGGGTCTTTGGCCGCTGGTCCACGAACCTCGCGACTCCCCTCTATTTCCAGAATATTGATGTTTCTGGGGTCGTTCTCATCATCTTCCACCTGTACATTATAACATTCCAAGGCCTGGCTTAACTGTCGCGACCACTCTGGCTACACTATTTCTTCTAGTTCTAGTGTTATTTTGAAAATTGTGGCCTTCACAGCTCGCAGCATGTCGCCGACTGTATCCATCCATTGGTCTTCAAATAGGAATGTTAACAAGAATGTTTCATGCAAGATATGCCATTCATCTGTGCCATGTCGAAGCTCTATCTCTATATACCAGTTCCTCGAAATAACAACCAGGATATGATAAAAAAAGTGTACCCACATCAGTTGGGGTTCTTCCCTCTAGGCCTAGGTCCATCTTGTAAGGTGCATACGTGGGTCATCACATCCGTTGTATTTCTAAGTTATTCATAGTTCTTGCTTCCCAAACCTTATCTACATCATCCTCTTGCAGCCACGCCAATCTTCAAAATTTCCTTCATGTGTTCCCCATTAGCATGCAAGTGTCGCATGTAGCACCCATTTTAATGCCTCAAACCTCTGGTGTTTTGGTACCACGGACTCAAACTTGGCCAGGAATTCTTCCACCATTGTCAACCCATCATACATTGGTAGTTCTCAATCCTTGGATCTTACGCAACACAACGACATCATCATCATGTTGTAGTTTAACATTGTTACATCATTCAACTTGTTATACCATCATTCGTCTTCTTCATCTGAGTTTGAAAGGCAGGCCTCAGTGCACTTCCACGGTATTCTTTCTTCTGTAGTTGGATTGACCCAATCCTAATCTCGTGTAGTTATCTTGTAGATATGATCTAATTCTTCATCAATTTCCTCATCGTGGAAGGGTTCAGTGTAGCGCGCTCCTTTAGCCAGGTCTAGTGGAATGAGTACTCGTAGGGACTTCTTCTCAAATATCATCTTCTTGTTCTTTAGATTTGATGACTCCATTCATATCTGTGGCCCAGCCTATCCCTAATAATGTGGGGTATGGATTACTATCATCAACAATTTATAATGTGGGGTATGGATTATTGTCTGTGTACTTACGCCTTCAATGTCCACTGTCACCCCTTGCAATCTTCCCATTGGTAAGATCTTTTGCTGATTGGACATCCAGAGTTGAGTAGGAGACCACTATAGTGCGGGCCTACCCATGCATTCCCACGTCTGCTTAGGCAACACATTTGCATCCGACCCCAAATCCAAAATGACCTGATCCATCTCATACTCATCGATTTGCGCTATCATTTGCATCTCCCACCCGGTGCGTAGAGCATGTTTTCCTAGTTTCCATACTACACGCAGCTCACCTGATCTTGCAGACCTAGTGATCAACTCTTGCAATCCATTAACTGCTCTATTGTCACGTAGCAACTTCATACATGTCTCTAAAAAGGTAGTAAGCATAGAGGGATTCATTCCCAGCTCAATTGGATCCCTACTACCTAGGTTGGAGACTTCCGTGAAGCTCTTCTGAGCTTCCTTAGGTGTCCCGTTTACCTATTCTATGTCCAATTCAGGTTCCCTAGTAGGGGCATTGCAACCCTTCCCATATTCTCCAGGTTGTTTCCTCACATCTCCCCCTGTAGTTGTGTCACTCCTCACCACCATGTTTATGTTGGGGTCCTCTTCGCGCAGTTTATACCTCATTATTTGGACATTCTGCGTTGCCGTAGGTTGCAATGCCCTTTTCTCATGTATTTACACGATTAGTGTGGGGCAATCTATCATTTCATGATTGAACTGTTCGTAGTAGGGGCATGATATTCGGGTTGGGTTGGTACAATCTCATGCATAGTGCCCTGGTATGCCACAGTTGTAGCAGATGAGTTGCCCATGGCCCCTTCCTAGCCCCATTCCTCCCCATCCCCATCCTCATCCCTAGAACCCACCGTGCATTATCGCCACAGTTGGATCTTGACCTCGTGCCTCAGTCTGCATCCTGTAGGCACATGATCGGTCCATCTAGAATTCATAACTATGGTAGTCTCATACCTCGTAGCCCACCGATCTGCAAAAATTGCAATATAGCTGCCTTCCCCCTACCTGACAGATTGCGCACCAGAGCAAGGGGGCCGTGCTTGGCCCCGCTTGTGCCTCTCGTTGCAACAGTGTTGGTCCCGCCACTACCACATATTTCACAAATACTAGACAGTGATCCTTATCGTGGCCCTGGCTTCTACATTTGATGCACCACACTTCCTCCTAGGCTTCTGGCCGGGGCGCCTTTTCCTATTTTAGACTCTGCATTTCCAAGCATAGATTTTTAATTTTCATGTGGATCTGCTGAACTCCCAACACAGGATCCTGTATTGGAGTCTCATGCAACCTCATCACTATTTCTAATGCTTCTGCCTAGGTCGAGATCTTCTGCTATGATAGCACTGTCCTTAGGTGTGGCGTTAAAGATGCCACAAACCACATGCGGTGCTGCACATCTGTTAGTGTCACGTTAGCCTCTCCGATCGTAGACTTCAGTCTCTGATCCAGATCCCAAGGGGTTTCTCCTGGCAGCATCACAATCTCCTTGAATCCTATGATTGAGTGCATCTTTTATTTCGGCCGACTAAACTCCTTTTATAGCGCATCCTGGATCCCTGCTATTCTGGCATTGGGGTGATTGCTAGAATGCTTAATATACCAAGTCAGCATGCGATCTTGTAGTGCACTTACCAGGGTAGCCTTTTTAATATTATCATCCATAACTCCATGCGCTTCACACATTGCCCTTACTATGAACCAAAACTGTTCTAGATCTTCACTTCCTACTCCTTTGAACAAAGGCAACTTGATCATGTTCGCCATGCTAAAATTCTGGTTTGTGTGCAGGTGTGCTAAGGCCACCTAGGAACTCGTACTGCTTCTGATCCAATCAATCTTCAATCTCTTTTTTCATAGGGTTCCAAACTTCCGACATCAAACATCCCTTAGGCAGATCCCGGTCCTCTCAAGAGAACCATTTGTTGGCTTATTAGGGCCTGACCCAGGTTTAGAAGTGTTTCAGTCGAACAAATCCCACACTACCAGCGCTTTTGGCAACAATCCGCGAAGTGCACACTAAAGTCTCACCCGAGATAGTATGGGAGCATGCCGGAACTAGGTTTTCACACCCTTGGGATGTCTTGATGTGGTTTGGAGAGATCGTGAACCATTCTGCGCCGCTCATCATAATTTCTTATCCTTGGTGTAGATCTGTGCCATTTACTCTATTATTTATGAATTTATCTTATTCTTATAGTCTTTAAGCAAATATTTGATTAAAACCCAGTGCATGTAATCAATATTCTTAAAGACAGTCATAAATTTATAAAACAAATGCATAAAGAAGAATATAACCAGATTCACAATATTTCAGAATCAACACAATGTTCCTAAACCAACTTATCTTTATTAATATCTTTGATTCAGTACAATCCGCTTTTTGCCCTGCACACACAGCTGTAGGTGTCTGCACACATAGCTGCAGTCTCTATCAGGCCTCCACGCAGACAGCTGCAGAGCCTCTATCCCACCACTACACCCTCATCCCAGACGTACAAACTCAGAGCACAATTACTCGAAAAAACCCATAACCCATCAAATCTAGTCAAAAACTGCTTTCTACCCTCAGAGCCTCACTCTATTTATATATTACCATGGTTCGCGGACCATGGGCATGCCAACTTACTTCCTATTCTTCTATATTATTTTTGGTCGGACAACTCTTTGACTCGTCCTATTACATTTTTCACTCCACACATTTCAGAGATTTACAATATTATTATCCTAAATTATAGACTTTAAGCCCCAAAACTATTACACGGGGCCTCTGTGACCCAACAGGCTCCAAACCCAATCATCATGACTCGTCTCGAGTCACTCATCGGTGTGGTGATAAGCACTGCCTAGGCTTCGCGGTCCACCATCCCTGTGAGCGACACACTTCATTCTGCTGCTTCCTCTTTGTCCTTTGCAACACTTCTTCTAGCTCCTACTCCATTGCCTCCACTAATTCACGCAAGCAATGATGCTCATTTTGCTCTGCTCAGTTAACACAAAGCACCCTCTCATAGGATTTTAGCTCAAGCTGGGGTGCTGCATATGGGAACTCTTCGTGCCAAGGCAGCAGGTTTCCAATTTCTGGTCTCCGATATGCACTATGTGTTGTAATTTTGCAAGACCATTTCTACTGTTTACGAGATCCCAATCTTCAAGGTGCATCAGAGACAAACTATTAACTACAATTCCACCATTTTTCTCCATATTCACAGTCTTTCCCTTATCTTTTATGGGTCGTCGGCCAGCCCATGAATTAGGCAGTGGTATCCAGACCTGTTCTACTTCATGTTTAAGAATTTATGGTACATCCCCTACCATTGGTGCTGAACTCTGCGCGGTGCTTGTGACCATCAACATCATACTATCTAGACGGTCCTACAGCTTCATTGGCCATATCACAACCCTCGGGCTTACTCCTTGAGCGTAAATAATGAACAGTTCCATATCAGTGGGAAGGCACAATAGCTTACTTTTCTCAAAATTTCATATCATTCGGCGGTTGCCCCCCTGTCATTTATAAGTGTTTGAAAATTCACCTTCATCGATTCCCTCTTATTTTGGTGTCGTAACGTTAATCCTGCAGCAGATCGTTCCAGATCTAGTTGTACTGCGTCTCTTAATTGCCTGTCGCCCACTCCCTTTTGCCATAGCTTAGGCATCTTGTCATAAATAGTGTCAGCAACGGTCACCTCTTTGCTTGTGCATGCAGTAGCGTAGCCCCCTGTGCACAACTGCGACCCTATTGAAATATCAATTCTACACACCCCTTGATTGTCGGGCAGCTCCCCCCATGGACTGCTTTAATGTCCCATGCTTTCTTTCAACTTCCTGGAGTAGTGAGACTGTCCCTTGGTCGGTTAGTCAGGTGGTCGAACCACCCATCTAGAGCTTCAGGCGATTGACATTTACTCTGGCTGGGAAAGGCTCTCCATTCAGATTGGCAAGTTGGACCATGTCCCCATTTGTGACTTCTTGGACTACATAGGGTCCCAACCAATGCATTCAGAGTTTTCCAGGGAATTTCTCGAACTTTCTATCCAAGAGTAATACTAGATCATTTTCTTTGAACATGTGCATCTTGATATGGCGATCATGCCAAGCTTTTTCCCACTACTTCTGTACTTGCTGATGGAATCCTTCCAGAAGCTATTCCTCCTCAAGTTCTTCCAGTTGCATGATCGTCTCTTCCAAATCCGTGCAGTCTGCCATGCCTGTCGTTGCTGCTATTCACAAACTAGGTACAATGTATTCCATTGGCATGATGGATTCCTTGCCATAGACTAACAGGAAAGGCGTCTAGCCCATCAACTTCTTGCACATTGTTCAATATGCCCATAGCACAGCAGGTATGCATAAATCCCAATCATTCCACTGTGCATTACATACCTTTGTCAACGTTGTCTCCAAGATTTTGTTGAAAGCTTCAACGGTCCCATTTTCTTGCAGATGGTATGGTGTGCTTTGTTGATGATATATCTGGAATAATAGCAGC
>APFE030895501.1:30323-51708 GCA_000404065.3 Pinus taeda
ATGTGTGGCTACATGCCTCTGAACTATCTTACAATGAGGCTCGAAGGCCTATTTATTGTTGAGAAACAATGGAAAACATTCCAAAACCTAACCCTAGAAGATGAATCGCCAAACTATGGGCCCCATTTGGGTAAATTGGTACATCAACTTCCCGGGGTCGTAACTTTGGCATACGATCTCCGTTTGACCCGCATGATAGCCTGTTGGAAAGATCTCTCCGAGGACTACGACGGGAAAGATGATTTTTTATTTAAAAAATCACGGAGCAAGATTTCCCAAAAAACGTCGTTTAGGGCCTCAAAACGGCTCCGGAAGTTCAGGACCCGAAAAACTGCTGAAAATAGTAAACTGCGCTATAATTAAGGAAACTGAAAATGTTGAGGTGGTGATCCAGGTGGACTTGGCAGGTGGCCACCAATATCCAAACGGATCCGGAAGTTTAGGACCCGAAAAACTGCCAAAAATAGTAAACTGTGCTATAATTAAGGAAACTGAAAATGTTGAGGTGGGGGTCTAGGTGGACTTGGCAGGTGGCCACCAATATCCACCTGGATCAATAAGGTTCCAAACTTTCCACATCAAACATCCCTTAGGCAGATCCTGGTTTTGGCAACAGAACCATTTGTTGGCTTATTGGGACTTGACCCATGTTTAGAAGTGTTTTAGCCAAACAAATCCCACACTACCGGCCCTTTCGGCAACAATCTGCGAAGCGCAGATTGAAGTCTCACCCGAGGTAGTATGCGAGGGTGATGGAACCATGTTTCCACACCCTTGGGATGTCTTGACGTGGTTAGGAGGGATTGTGAACTATTATGCACTGCTCTGTACAATTTCTTATCCTTGGTGTAGATCCATGCCAGTTACTCTATTATTTATTAATTTATCTTCTTCTTATAGTCTTTAAGCGAATATTTGATAATAAAACCCGGTGCGCATAATCATTATTCTTAAAGAAAATCATAAATTTATAAATGAATGCATAAACCAGAATATAACTAGATCCACAATATTTCAGAAATAACACAATATTCCAAAACCAACTTATCTTTATTAGTATCTTTGATTTAGTACAATCCACTTTCTACCCTGCGCACATAGCTGCAGGGGTCTTTGCACATAGCTGTGGACTCTATCACACCTCCGCGCACATAGCCGTAGAGCCTCTACCCCACCACAACACCCTTGTCCTAGACATACAAACTCAGAGCATAATTACTTGCAAAAACCCATAACCCATCAGATCTAGTCAAAAATGCTTTTGACGCTTAGAGCCTCACTCTATTTATACATCTCCATGGTCTGTGGACCATGGGCAGCCTGATTTACTTCCTATTCTTCTATATTATTTTTGGTTGGATAACCCTTTGACTCGACCTATTACATTTCACGCTCTGTGCATTTCGGAGATTTACAATATTATTATCCTAACTTATAGGATTTTAAGCCCCAAAACGGTTAAGCGGGGCCTCTGCTACCCAACAATATAGGTGAGGGGATGCTTGAAAGCTTACTAATTACTCCTTCACTTCACTTTGGGTAAATACCATTACAGTGGAAGATTTTTTCTCTATTTTATAGCTTTTGTTTGCTTTAATTTTCTTGGCTAGGATAGGAACCATCAATGGATGACCTTGAGGCAATATTTTTCCACCTTTTTAGAGTCCCCTTGGGAAAAAAATGGAAGCACAGTGAGTCAACTCTTGATTTTTGCTCAAAATTTAGGTAATGTTGTCCTCATGAAGAAACATTTTTTTCATTATTAGGGTAATGTAGGTTGTTGCTTACTATCTAGTGTTAGTACACTCTATGGCACCCTCCTCACACATTTAGCCAAGTAACTAGCCAACCAAGGTAAACATGCAAGGAGAGGCTACTACATTTTGATTCTACCTCCCATGTGACCTTAATGAAGTGGAACCGACGGAAACATAACACATAGACATTCAACATCATCAACATAACCCTTAGGAGACGTGTTAACCACTCAGACATCGTTTCTTTTATAGCACCATTTACCACTCTTGGTAGATCTAATGCTCTGATTATAGCCTAGGGAAACCCTTCTTTCCTGCCTTGGTCCAAAATTAAAAAAAAAAAAAAATGTTTTATTCCCTTTACGCTACTTTACCCTGTGATAAAAGCATGTACTCGTTGGTCAACATATACCCAACCTGCGTACATATATTAAAAAAAAAAAAAAAAAAAATTCCTTAATTTCAGATAGAGTTCATGGGTTTCACTTGTTACTCACCTGCTATTCCTCGTGGCCCAACTTTTTCCCAACTGAAAAGTCTAATTTGGAGAAGTATAAATAAAACTCCATGGGAAGGCCTTAATGCAGAAGATATGAGATATTGATACTATAGTGGGATTATCCCTGATCGATTATGACAAAATCCCTATGCCTCCTACACTCCCCAAAGCTTTAGGAAGCCCTTGTTTCCTTGTTGGAGATATCCTTCATCTTTCTTGAGATATCCTTGTATTGGTGATGGAGGAAGATTGTTAAGGCCGGGAAAGGACGGATCCAGAGGACGGTTCCGCTTGGATCTAGAGAAGGACTTAGGTCATATTTCTCCACTTTACTTGTAGCTAACTTCAATAAAGGAATGATGTTTTGTTTTTGATATTAAATGTGTTTATGCATCTATTTATATTGTAATTCATTTATCAATCTTACATCTATGCATAATTGTTCATTCATTTATATGATTTAAAGTTAATATCATGAACATGTTTTATGTTTCTACTGGTGTATGTGTTTCATTTGAATAATTTTCAGGTTTCGAAGACATCGATAGAAGCTGAGTGTTTGCACCCTGTGGGATCTACTCAAATGTAGGAATTCCGGGTAAGGACACTCTTACACAGTTTAGTAGAATAAGAATTTAGGTTGATTGCCTGAGAATTCCTTATTGTGGTTTGCCCTCCGCTCTGTTGGGGTTCTCAACCCAAGACCCTAGGGTATTGTCACCCACAATAGAATTGGCTACTCCACTAGGGATAACGTTCTTGTTACTCCTGGTTTGAGTTGTTTGTTCTCAATCAGGGTTCAATTTCTTGATTGCTTTCCTTTAAAATGTTGTTTGATCCATTAGTGTCCTAGGCATCAGGTCTGATCTTCTTGATCAGACTTTGGTTTTTGTTTCTTCCTAATTAAGCATTGTATACATTATTTTCTTGGGTTACAGTTGTGTATACATGCAGGTTTCTTCAGGCAAACTCGCGTATACGTGAGTTTCTTGTATTAGAAACGCGTGTGCATGCTTCCTTGTATTTACATAGTTGCGTATGAAATTTTTTGAATTGTTTTTTCAAATATTTTTGCCCAGTTAGGTCTACTGCCTAGTGATTTATGTTATTGTATGGTTATCTTCTATCTGGAGAACTCAGTTTTCCTACAAGATTTCGTTTCCAAAATCCCCTTCTCACTCGAAAGTATTGATTGGCATAGGATTTCTACTTAAGCAAGTTTGTAGTTTGTGTCTTGGGTTCAAGGCTTCGCTTTGAAGTTCTTGGATGTTCTGGTTCTCCAAGACAAGAAATTGATTTTGATTTCATTTTCAGCCCAGTTTTCAAGTTCCCTTGCTTTTCTTTTCCTTGTTTGTTGGCCTTGTTGATTTTCATGGTTTTTTAGAGTCTTTTCAGCAAGTTTGAAATTATTTCTTTCTTGAAATTTTGTCAGTTTGCCGAAATCTTTTGTTGTTGTTCGAATCAGTTTGTGCAAGTAAGTAGTATTTCCTGTTTCAAGTTTCATTTATTTATGAGTTTTATAACTTGCAAGATTTAAAGACTCGTACTTATTTCTTGATCTTTCGAATTTTAGTATTACTTTTGTGACCTCAAAAGGTTTCTTTTGTTTCCCTAAAAGAAAAACATGAAAACATCCCTTTTGTTTTTCTTTTTTCCAAGCTTTTGGTTTACCATTTCTTTTGTTTTGTTGTTGAGAAGTGAATTGTGATCTTTTGCAATTTGTCGTGCTTGTTTTGGAGAGAGATTTGTTTTTAGTTTTTCCCTCTTCATTTTCAAGTTGGCTTATTGTCTCTATAAAGAACTGCATTTGATTATGAGTGTTGTTTAAGATCTTGCATCATCATTTTGACTTGCATTATGTTAGTTTGAATTTGAAGCATTCTTAGTCTTTCTAGATTTTGGGTGTGTGTGAATTGTTTCAGAAAAGAAAATAAAAATATTTTTCTTATATATAGGTTTTCGTAGAACCCAAGTAGAAATCACTCTTCATCAAAGAAAATGACTGCATCGATAGAGTTAGATTGGTTTCTTTTGCATCATTGAAATTTTCAGTTTCACTCTCATAATTACACTTGAATCAAAGAACACCTATATAAAATCAAGCAATCTAATAAAATGAACTAGAACTTTTATTGTTGCCCTTAACAAACACCAACAAGTTTAGGTTCATTAGGGCCTTGGAATAGGTGAGTGGAGACTTAACTCTCCAAGGCCACTCAAATTACAAAACTTAGAAGTTGAATAAAGAGTGAAACCCAATATTGTTAGAAATACTGGGAAGGCTCCGTGACTGGGAGTTAAGCATGAGGAAGAGTGAAGACAAGGAAGAGAGATACCCCCTCTCCTACTTGTTGGATCCCGCCTCACGACTATTCCACTGGGCTTTTGATATGAGTTGGTATCCATAATTTACTTTCCTAGGGATCGCATAGGTGGCTGCGGAGGGGAATCTAGTGGCACCTGAGGCTGGCATTGCATCACGTTCAATAGTAATTTTGGAGGGTACCCTTGTGAAGCTTGGGTGCTTGCATCAGAAAAGGATGTTGTCTAGAGGTCAGCGTAACTAGTTCTGGTACCTTCTCTAGTAGGCCTGGGGTGTAATTACCCCAGATTATTTTTGGAAGGCCCTTGATTTTGACTTTCTTGTATTTTGGTGTCTGATCCTAATCATCCAGAGCAGAAATACTTGAAAGTTTTTTATTTCTTGTATCTTTAGGGACTTTTAGAGAGTGCTCTTTGCTCCTAGTTGGCCTATATTTACGATTTTTTTAGTCTTTAAGCATATCTATTTAAAATAATTCAAAGTGGTTGATCAACTGGATCATTGGTCTAGGAGACTTCATAGGCTATCACCTATGAGTCCTGAGCCTTCTCCTAAAAGGCATAGGAGCAATCCTGCCAGTGGTTTTGAACTAGTGGTAGCAGGCACATCAAATTTTGATCCTCCAGTTGGAGTTATTTATTCGCAAGATAGACCTGGTACAAGTAGAGAGTTAGAGAGGAAAACTCTAGTTCTTTCTCGAGTCCTCTTCCATTCGAAAGAAAATATTGAGGTTTAATAGCTTTTTGAATCTATTTTATCTTCTAATTCTCCTCTTCCTCATGATTCTCGAGATGTTTTATTATATGTCGGGACTCTGACCAACAAGCCTTCGAGCCCAAGTTTATATCGATGTTTTCCTTCGATGACCACTGCTAGAAGCATGACATCCATGACAAGTGCTAAGAGTATGCAAACATGAGTATCAGTACGAGGAGGAGGAACCATTTCTATAACTTTCGTTACTCCTAACACTGCTATATGTGGTTCTACTTCCATTCCATCTTTGAGTGGAAGTTCTCAAGCTATTGCCTCTGGCATTGGCTTTTTCCGTTTTCGAATGCCGACTAGTCTGATTCATTTGGTTCCTTTAAGTATTCCATCAGCTACCTCCATATCCATAGCAAGTGGATCAACTTCTTTTCAGGGTTTCATATTTAGGGGTGGTCATATACAAAATTTCAATCCAACTTTGGGATCAATGCCTTTTCCCTCTATGGGTCAAAGTCATAATCCATTTCAAAATTGGACAAACCCTGCGGTTAGTGGGTTACGAGCCGGGAATCAATCTTATTTCGGCTAGCAAGGGAATATGTCATTTTCTTCTGTCAGTTATTTTCGGAACTTCTTTCCCTATGCTAATGCATGGAACCCTTACCAAGGGCTCTCTACTCCTTTTAACACTTCTCTATACGGTAAATTTACTAGTTATGGAGGTATTTTGGTAGGAGTTGGTCAAACTCTAGTTTTTTCTTGACCAGGAGGAGC
Source organism: Pinus taeda (assembly GCA_000404065.3). Classification (NCBI taxonomy): domain Eukaryota; kingdom Viridiplantae; phylum Streptophyta; class Pinopsida; order Pinales; family Pinaceae; genus Pinus; species Pinus taeda. The sequence goes on from APFE030895501.1 coordinate 36,388, forward strand.
TCCTTATGGTTTGGTTGGGTTTATGAGTTACTTCAGGAAACCTGGTGCCTTCACAAATCCATGCTATCCTTTTCAGAATGTTGGGAGTTCTGCCCACACCAGGGGGAATCCTCAAGGCCCAACACAACTCCCTTTTCTAGCAACATTAAACTTGCCAAATCTCTCTAAATTGACTAACAATCTGATTAGGTATAACCTGGTTTGGCCTTCGATCCCAACCAAACTTCCCTTAGATATACCAAAATTTGAGGGGAAGATTAGTGAAGATCCCTGTGACCACGTAACCATTTTCCACTTATGGTGTTCGTCCAACTCCCTCATAGACAATTCAATGAGGTTGAGACAATGTCCATGGATCAAACTAATTTTCTAGACATCTTAAGCCTCATTTTCTCTCATGTTATAGGCATGACAGTGTCAAGAAACCCAAATTCGCTCTCACAGACTTGCCTGCTAGCATGCAGAGACCCAATTTTCTAGTTCTATGCCAGCATCCCTATGATTTGAGCCACTTTCTCAAGCACATAGCCTAGGTCACAGCCTAGAATGGAGTGATAGCTTAATATTAGTCAAATAATAGGGAAACAATGATGCAAAATCAATAAGTTAAACAAAATCTTAATGAGACCCCTACTAGCCATGACAGGCATCTCGTCAAACATATGACCAACATGTAACCTATGGGTGTAAATAACATAATTAAGTGTAGAGATCTCATACTTATTTGCAAATTGCTATGAACCATTTTTACCTCATGTCATTTGCTTCATTATCATCTATTAGGCCATAGATATATTATCCATTCATTCACAAGTAAAAACATGATGAGAGACATACAAAGTTGTTTTCATAAAACATACATATAACCAACATAATAACATGAAAAACACTCATGAAAGGAAAACCATATAGACCAAATATAATCCATCAAAATACTCATAAAAGTACAAGGAGAAATAACCTTTCATTAATTATGCAATTATCCAATTGGAGATGGGACTACCATGTTCCACCCGACCATGGATCGGCTGAGCCAAGTCTCTCTTCAGCCAATCACCCCCATGCCATATTCCAACCATGAATGTGGGACTCATAGAACACACCAAAAACACCAAATAAGCATGGATGCCACCGAAGTTCTCCACCTACACCATGAGTAATTTGAGTGCTCCCTAGTCTCTCAAGCTTTACTATAATCCATAGTTTGATTTAGGGATCACTAGGCACTACACCGAGACAGACTCTCTAGGATTTACCGTACATCCCATCCTAGGACTATTAGGCCCAACAGAGAGAAATTCACCTCTTGGCTTTACCGTATATCCCAACATTCACCGGTAAGGATTCCTAGGCCCACCAAGGCACACAATCGTAGCTTTATCACAAGCCACATTCTGACTTAGGGGTTACTAGGCTAGTGGCTTTACCATGATCCACAATCTAGTTCAGGGACCACTAGTCCATGTGTTTTTCATTTTGTAGATCCACCCCACTTAGCTTCGAATCAATATGGACATCCCACATTAACTGAATATGATAACCCATCTCATCAAAGCTATCAGGAAATGGCAAGGCTAGGCTGAAGAACATTGTCACACCTAGCAAAAGCAATGCCATGATACCACATACAATACCATGCATGCCAAATATATCAAGTAAAATACACATGCAAATCGACACTACAATGAATCCTACTGTAGCTACTTGATCTAGCCTTTCCCTGCTTGATCTTTCCTTCCTCTTGCCTTCTCTTCCTTTCTTATTCCAATGCCAAACTGCTCCAAGAGTGAGAAGAGAGAGAGAATATAAGAGAGCTCCAAAACTAAACTGATTAATCTTGCCCATTGATCCTCAAAAACCTTTTTATCAATGAGGCCTCTATTTTCTTCAATTTCCATTATTTTCCTTCATTTTCCTCCTCACATGAAACCTGTGATCTTTCACCTTGCTTTCCTCCTAAGTTCCATTATTTTCATAACTAAATGTGCCAAAAGTTTCATTTTTCCTTTCCAAATCCTTAGCCATTTCCTTTGCCAATTTCCTTAGCCATAAATAACGAAATGAACACCCACACTAGGACATCCTAGCAACATTGAGCTTAGAATACATGTTCCATCAACCGTGGTCTTATATATTTTTACATGGAATTTTCACTAGGGTTATTACACACTCTATGAAGGTCTTGTAAGGTTGTTATAGTGGAAAAGGGCTTGAAGTAGGGATGTGTTTCAGTCAAAAATATGGCCTTCTCCTGTGTGATGATGAGGAGGTATTTTCCTATATAACACAATGACTCTATGAAAATTGTCATAAACTACTAAACTAAATGTGAGACTAATGAAGATACAAAAATCTTGATATCTAGGACTATACATGACATCATGATGGGAATCAAGGCCTTCATTTTTTTTCATAATGATGAAGGCAACATTCTTCCAAAAAATAGCCAAAATAAAAGTAGAGTGTTATACCTTCAACCTTTTTAATCCCAAGACACTTCAATTGGATAGAGGATTGGGAGGATTTTTTTTTTCCATCATAATCTGCCAATCATTTCTTGCTAAATAATTTCATTCCTTCACCCATTTAGATTCTGACAAATCTTCCATGTGCGAGGAAATTTTTATTGTTGAGTTGTCTCAACGTAGATTAGTTAACTGTTCAACAACTTTATTTTATGCTCTTTTTACGTGCATAGGAATGATTGCTAAGAAACCTAGAATAAGTTTATTTTTATGCGTTGGACCCACTTAAAAGTTTCTCGAGGATATTTATGCCAATTTTTTAATCACCCTAAAAAATCATTCTATGGAACCCTTTTGTGGAAACAGTTTGTAGACATTATTCTAGGGAAGAAATCTCTATAGCATTGTTCATACTAGGGCCAAGAGAGCCTATTAAAATGTATGTTGGGAGGCCATTATGATTATGGAAGACTCCTACAAAATTTGTGTTTCCTAGATTTCCCTTTGAGGCACCAGCAAAGTTAAATTTAAGGAATCTTAGAGGAGGAAAGGAGGAAAAGGACTGAGCGGAGGGGATGAGGTGGATGAGAATATTTCTAAATTAATATGAGGGAGGGAAGATAGAGAGGGCCTTGATAATGGAATATTCCAGTGGGGAAGTTATTTAATCATTAAGTCCCCATGAGTTGGCAATAATTTATTCATGAATGTTCTTCATGATTAATTTGCAAATAAATATTTCACTTCTCAACAAAACCTTGAATATTCTACAGTTCCTTTTCTTCTATATTGTCCATAAGACAAATCTCAGAAGGAGTTTCCAACATTTTTTGAGAATAGGAGTTTGGAAGGTTGATGAACACCAAGTCATGATGAGATCCCCAACATCATCTTCAGAATTATAATTTTTTTGCATGAAGGTGATTACTACTTTAGTCAAGATGTCCTCCATAAAGGGGTACTCATTAAAAATGTGATTATCTATTTCTTGTTGCTAATAGTAGAGATAACATTTGGATGGTCCTTCAAATCCCATTTTTACAAATTCTTCCTAGGTTAGAGTGTTCTTCCTATCCAAAATCCAAAGAAAGTGGGATACCTTAGGCCATAACATTAGTACCAAATGCAAGTCCATATCTCCTCTTTTAAGAAGTTTTCCAAATCTCCCATGAGATTGTAAGCCTATTCAATAGTAAATTACCTAAGGAATTTAAAGCCCATCAAAGGATGTCATCACCATCTTGGATACACATTTTCCTTTATTGTAACTCCCTTTCGAGAATATTCTAGTCATCCTCTTGAATGAAGAGCCCTTATCTTACTGATCTTTCCAAGTATTCCAATGACCTTCACTCAACTGATATTTCCAATATTTTTCCACCTACATGTAGCTCTAGGCTTCTAATGTAGTAGATATTTGCAACAAGGTCTCTTAAGGAAAGATGTTTGGAAGCTACTGCCAAGAATCATACCAAAATTTGGTCAAGCCTCCATTATGAGTTTCCCAAAAAATATTTATTTTGAGTGATGTCTATAGTGGTGTTTGCTAAAATATTCCATATAGCATTGACCACATGATGCTTCTTGGCGTAGCTAGGACCAAATTTATAAAAATTGGGAGTGAATAAAGTGCATATTTGAGGAGAAATAATATGCCTAGAAGATTTAAGGATTTAAAGGTCTAATTATTTATTTTGGAGGAAACTATATCCAAAATATCTCTCTAATGAATAGTTTGTAAATAATTCTCTACTAGAGGTTCGCCTAGATAAGTGATTTGGAGACAGGCTCGAGAGAAACCCAAGAGGTGTGTGAGATAGGCTTGAATGTTGGGATGGGTATGGAAGAATAACACTTAGCACTTGTGGGGGCTTATTTTTGTACCTGAGGCTAGCATGTTGTCATTTAGAATGCACTTGAAGGTCAAGGTTTCTTGAACCAAGGGTTCTTCCATTAACATAGTGTCATCCACAAACTACTTGTGAATTATTGATGGAAAATACTTATTGACATGAATTCCCCACAACTCACCATTAAGCATAGAAGATAAAAGATAACACCCAAGACCTTCAATATCTAAGAAAAAAACAAAAGGGGAGAGTGTGTCTCCTTGGTGAATAGCTCAAGAGGAATTAAAGGTGGAGGAGGCGAGCCATTGATAAGGATAGAGAAGAAACGAAAGGAAAATAAGGAAGTGGCCCATTTAGCTCAATCCTCATAGAAATCAAAGGATTTCAAAATTTAGAAATGATAATCCAAAATATATTTATCAAATGCTTTTGAGAAATCCAATTTGATTACCATATGATATTTTCTGAACTTTTCCATAATGTGTATAATCTCATGTGCTACTATGATACCATCCAGGATTTTCCGACCCTCAAACATATCCCGACTACTCGTTGGACATGAGAAAAGGAAATAGAGGTTCAAGTTTATTAGAAGTTATATTCCAAATGATTTTGTATACCAAATTGTGTAACATGATAAGTCTGAAGCTACTTGAATCTGATGCTTGTGCTAATTCATGAGCAAGAGTGAGGAACGTGGAATTTAGAGTAGGGAGGATATAGTGTCTTCTTTGTGATTCCTCTGCTAATGCTAATATATCCTCATCTTAGAATGCCCAACCTTCTTGGGAAAAAATTGAGGTGAACCCATCTGGTCGAAGGAACCTATTTTCTAGGAGGCTACTCACTACATATTCAACCTTGTATAAGATAATTTCCTTCTTCAAAGTCATGTTTTTGTCTTCAATGACTATTATAGGAATTTGGGTGATTATTTTCTCCATGGCTTGTAATATATTACAGTTAGGCTCTTTAAGGAGATTTTTGTAGAATGAATTAAGTTCTTTTTCAATATCCTTATGATCAGAGAATTTTTTTCCATTATGACTGTTAAGTCAAAAGATACAATTATCATTCCTGTGTTTCACCATTAGTTTAGAGAAAACCAATTCTTTGTGTCCCCTTCCTTACACCAGGAGATCCTATAATTTTTCCTCCATAAAGTCTCCTCATACTTTCATATTTCCTCTATTTTTTTAAGAACCTCCCACTCTTTCTTTGAAAAATCTTCAGATCCCCCTACAAGTGTCATTTTTTATTGGATGCATTCCATCTTAGTTTCCATATTTTGTTTTTCCTTAAACGTGTTGGCAAATTCTTCACGATTCCAATTTTTAATTAAACATTTTAGAGCTTTTAACATATGTTGAGAATTGCACATTAGGGATAGGCCTAGATAATCCAATTCCCACCACCACTATTTGGATTTCTCCAGGAAGAATCGATATGTTAATAAAATCCTCTCAAATATGAATGGTTGTTTTTTAACAACTTATTTGAGGTCCAATTCTAGCACTATTGGCAAGTGGTTTGTGCACACATTGGGGAGGATAAAAGCTTCCAAAATGAGCTATTTTTTCCAATAATTATAAGAAATATGTCTATATGAAAGGCTACCTCATTCCTACCTCCTCTATATTTTTCCAAGGATAGATTTCATTTACTATTTCTATATCAACTAAGTGCCTATGCCTAATTGCATCTTTGAAGGATTGTACTTGAATATCTCATCTACAAACTCCCCCTTTCTTACCATCCAGAAAGGTAATCATATTGAAGTACCATCCAACAATGAATTTCTCATTTAAATGTAATTCTTCGCATTGAATGAGGTTGTTGAGAAAATCAAGTTTATCCCTAGTAGTTGCGACCCGTATATTGCCATTAAGAAACCCAAATCCTTTGATTTGATTATCTCAATTTTTTCAGACATGGTCCTAGGGCCTGTGAAATAGTCATTAATAACTACTTACATGGGTTTTAATAGGATTGATAGACTCATAATTGTTAGATGAGCATTAAAAAATATGAACTAACACCATTTATAGCATTACTCCACTAGAGCATCCATGTTTGCTCCACTAATCTTTACTTAATTCAAGATGATAATGCTAATTTTTTCCTTTTTAATTTTGTCTCTAAGGAGTCTCTATTTTCCCTTGATATTGAGACCCATTATGTTCCACAAAATCACTTTCATTAAGAAGGAGGGATGGAGCGAAACACCCTTGAAACTGAAGTAATATTATGTAAATTAGCCATAAGATTATGTACCTATTAACACTAAAATGTGAATAGAGAAGAGAAAATTCTTTTAGACCACATTCTCATAACAATGGGAGTTGGGAAAACCTATTATCCGCCTCCTTAGGATTAATTGGTTGTGTTATAGATATGATTTTTCAAGCAGATCCATTTGCATCTTAGAAACTGAAATGGATCCTTAATTTTGCAAAAGCTTTACTGTCTCAAAGAGAGTCTACTTGTCTACTTCCATTTCATCCAAATTTTCTATGCTTACTTGAGAACTTGTCTCTATTGCAATTTATTCAAACATTTTTTCTACATCATGTATTTCAAGCTACCTATCCATTGTGCCTTGCACCATGTTATTTTGGTTTCTCCTTTTCCTTGTAGAAGTTTCATGCATGGGCTCGGGTTGTGGTCTCAAGGACTCCTCGGTGCGACTTATGATATTGTTGTAGTGGATATTTCTCTTCTAGATTTTCAATTTTTTTTGGATTGAAGGGGCTCCTTAGGGTTAGGGTTTTGGGGCCTATGGTTCCTCCTCCTTCTTGACAATTGTTGAAACATTTTTTATTAGTTCTTATGACTATCTCCTTTGGCTTGGGGGGATTGGTGAGGGGAAAGTACCTATAGAGGTAGCCATGTTCATGCAAAATTCTAAAAAAAATAGGACATGGTCAGAATAAATGAATTATATGATATCCTCATCACGGGGGAAGAATAAATGCATTGTATGATATCCTCATCATGGGTGAAGATAACTGTTGATTCCTGATGAGCCCTGAATTAGGTAACTTATTGGGCTCATTTTGCCTAACTGTCCTTGTTCAATCCTCCATTTTTCATAGATTATGCATTTTTTAGTATTTTTATGTTATTTGAACGAATAAGGGTGGTCACTCTACCAGGGAGGCTAATACGTGGTTATTTCAGGTTTTTTGGACAAGTTTTGGAGCAAAACCTAGCAATTATGGACCAGGTGACAACCAAGCTTGAGGTGAGGATTCGTAGGGGGGTTGTCTCTGGCATTAAATGGCCCTTCCTCAAAATCTCCACCCTTAACTCTGAAATCAACAGGCCACCAAAACGAATCCTAAAGGCAGCCAAGCAGCTTTGGGAAGAGTGACTATTTACTAGCAGTTGGAACAGTTGAGTCCCTTGAATTTAGGAGGGTTTCTAGGCCTCTCGTAGTGTATAAATAGGAAGGCCTCAACCTTCGTAGTTTACTTTTGGAACTTTTGTATTTTTGCACTATAGTGCTATCATTTTATCAGCTCGTTTTCTTGTAGCTACTATTGTATAACTTTCTTGTGATGATTATTTTTGGATAATGAAAAGCAGTTCTATTTGGCATCAACTCTGAGTTCTTTATAGGAGCCTATAGCTCTTGGGGTTGGGCCCAACCTAAGAGCCAAGGCATCCTTCATGTACTATTAATTTTTTTTATGTCTTTGCAAAATAATTTCTGTTAAGTAGAATAACATCTTGCTGGTTACATAGGTCATGGTTAATGATTAGATAGGCTTTTGCATGTTTAGATTTACTTTATAGGTTAATCACTGGGAAGATCTTTAGAAAAGGCTACCAAGCACCTTGGATCTCACCCCCACCTTAGTGGAATCATGAGCTGGGACCAATGTGACTTCACTGCCACCAAAAACACTATCTTTGCTTCGCCATGCAATTATTAGTGTTCAAATCTCATTTGTAGGACTTGATATCAGTTTTGGTTGCATGTTTAGGTTGATGATTGCTTAGTTGTATAGTTATTTTTCCTGAGTTCATTGCAAGTAGACTTCTGTTCCATTTCTTTGCTGTTATCTAGGTCGGAATAGACTAACGTAACTAGGTCTTTTATTTTCTAAGTGTTTGGTTGTTCGGTTTGAAAAACAACTTGCAGAGCACCTGTTATTATTCTTTATCTACCCAAACTCCATCAAATCCACTTGCAACATCTTCCACTGAGAACCCTTACCTTACATTTGCCTCATTCGCTTACTTTGCCCTGATTCTCATCTTTTTGTGCAACATCGTTTCATCCCTTCTTGAACAAATCTACCCATCTGCACCACTCCTCAACTCCATCCTCCAATTCTTGAACTTCCCTACACCCCTATTTCACCTCCATACTCATTCTCCACCTTTTCCCCTCCATCAATTCTCGAAAATCCCATTTTTAAACATCCTGTAGAAAATTACAGACATCCTGTAGAAATTCCAAAACATCCTGTAGAACCCCTGCAGACTTCCTGTAGAAGCTCACGAATGATGTTTCTTGATAGCCAAACTCTGTGAAACTCTATGGAAGGGTGTTAGGGACCCCTTAGGCCCTCTCTAAACCTTCCTGACCTCTTCCAAGCATTTACTCTTGCTAATCCACCTCTGCACAGTTAAAAACAGTTAAATCGCATGCATGATAATTTTGACAACTTATTCAAAAATACAAAAAGATGGTTCTTTCATATTTTGCTGTAGACATAGCTTAGATACATGCATTTCATCTTCTCAGAATTCAATGGCATCTCTCCCAGTGGCTTGCATCCTCTTTCTTACATCAGCAGAGCTAGCTGGTGAAATTAGGGTTTGCTAGGGTTTGCGTTTGCTTTCAGCTTTTCAGTTTCCTTCTACAAATAGATTAGCTTCCTTCGAGTTAGCTTCCATCCATCAGTTAAAAATATTCTTCTCAGAGCTCATAGAAGTTGGCTTGAGCCCCTAGCGGACTTGTGCCAGCTGACCAAGTGACAGCTGCGGCAAGAGCTAGTACTTGTGCATACAACACCGTCGCTTCCAAGTTTGTTACGAATTACTGGGTTGATAAAAGTAAAGAAGGGAGTCCCAAGATTTGCAGCATTGTCGCTGCAATACTAGAGCCCACCATTCATTTTGGCACCTTTGCAAGTGAAGCGTCAGAGTATTTGTGATTGCTGCTTCTCTTCTACTTTCTACTACAACCTTCTGCCAAGTAGTTTATTTCATTTCCATTCGGTAATTTCATTTCCACAAAATTAGACTAGACATTTCCTGCTTTCCTAGACTAGCATTTCAATTATGCAAGCGTAGAGTAGCATTTCAATTCCGCAATTTCAATTTCGCGAGTGTAGCCTAGCATTTCATTCCTGCAATTTTAATTCATCAAAATAGATTAGTTCTTTCCTTCTTTCATTTCAATTCCACATTTTCATTTTAGCAAGATAGATTTTAGATAGTTGCAATTCAATCTATTTTCAATTTTGCAGGTACAAGCAGAAAAAAAATAAAAATAAAAAAAATAAAAAAAAACAAAAAAACAAAAAACAAAAAACAAAAAAAAACAAAAGCAGCCAAAAATATTTCATCTCTTGCCTCGTAGGAACAGAGACAATACTGAAAAATTCTTACCCAACACCCCCAACACATCACAAAGTCACCCTTCTCTCTTCTTTGGTGGTCGTGATCTAGGAGAACCTATAGGTGAACCTCCTGAGATATACGAAGATCCTATAACAGAAGAAGAGCAAGAGAACATCCCTCTTGAGACCATGGCTGAGTGCAGAAACGGTATAGGAGATAACGAGAGAATAGAAGGTGCTTTTCCCATCCGAGAGACCAATGGGGACATGGAAATGAAAAACATAAGTCCCTCAGCCTTACCTCACTTCCATGGATTGACCACTGAAGGCCCTGATACATTCCTGTTTGAGTTTACTGTCCTTTGTCGAACTTATGACTATGTTGAGGACGAGAAAAAGTTGAAACTCTTTCCTTCTACCCTCAAGGATGCAGCACTCCACTGGATCATGGGGTTACCTGGAAACAGTATCACTACTTGGGCTTAGATGCAGCAAACCTTTAACAGCAAATACTGGGACTACTGTAGGTCAAAGGAAACAAAGGGAGAAATCTTTCGGATGACCATGGGAAATGATGAGTCTTTAGAAGACTACAAGGAAAGGTTCCAACTTAGTTATAAATGGGTCAGGTGCACACTTGACCCCGAATCTCTGAAGTTGGTTCTGCTCCGAGGAGTCCCTGAAGACTTGCTAGATACCCTTCACTCGCTAGCTGGAGGAGACATCTACCAACTACAATATGAGGACATAAAGACTGTGTTTAGAAACCATTCTAAAGCATCCAGGAAAAGAGGTAGGGGGAATTCACTTTCAGCTAGTACCACCTTCTCCAAGCATGAGTTTTCTAATTAGATGGAAGAGCTCAAAAGTGAGATGAGGCAGACCATTTCCATGCAACTTGATACCTTCCAAATTCAACAAAAGAAAGAGGAAGCTGAGAGGGCTTTGGCCATTTTTTGTCCTAGATGTATGAGGAAGCACCCTAAGAACGAGTGTCCATTGCACTCAATAGAGGTGTGTTTCATTTGTGAGGAAGACCACCCCACCAACCAATGCCCAACCTTGCCCGGATTTAAATCCATGTACCTGGGGACTGAGGCGACTATTGAACCTCTCTACTTCCTCAACCAAAGGAGGCCACATGGGCCCAGACCTTACCAACAGGGGATGCAAGGGACATCCCAAGCTTATTATAACCCCAACCAATATGCTCATATACCTTCTTGGGGCCCCCCTGCTCATCCTTCCTGGTCCGCACCTCCTCCATGGTCTTATCCATCTCAATACCATACTCAACCTGTTGCTCATTCATTTCACTCTCATGTCCAGCCACAAACTTAGTGGAATGCACCTCAACCAGGGTGGAGGCCCCAATACAACTCTCCTCCCGCCATTCTGCCTCCACCACCAGCTCAACCACAACCATTACCTCCTGCTCCTCCAAGGCAACCCTAGAAGCCTGCTCAACCAAACCGGAACCCCAACAACAAACAGGCCCAACAGGTATATACTGGGGAGACAACATGCCCTACCTATGCTGTGGAGATCCAGGAGATCAACCTGTAATCTGGGAAGGTCCTTCCAGAATGCCAACCTCCTTGCCTAGAGGAGGAGGAAGAGAAACATGAAAGTGAACCCAAAGCCATTCCACCCTTTCCTGAGCAACTAACAGTAACCACGCAACCAAACCCAGAGGAGACTGAACTTCTGGGAGAACTCAAGCAATTGTGTGTGAAAATACCACTTCTCCAAGCCATAAAAGATGTACCAATATACAACAAATTGATCAAGGAGAAGTGTTTCAGGCACCCAGGCAGGCGCAAGAGAGATGCCCCGACTATCAATGTCATAGGACAACTGTCCGATCTGATGTTGGGGCAAGTAATCTGTCCAAAATATTTGGACCCTGGGAGTCTTGTAGTAGATGTCCACATCAATGGCACCATAATCCCCCATACCTTGATTGATCTACGGGCTGCCATTAATGTGATGACCAGGGAAACTATGCTTAATCTCAACCTTCAGAGTTCCTTGAGGAAGACCTCGACAGTACTGCAGTTAGCAGACCGCTCCACCGTGACTCCCGAAGGGATTGTGGAAGATTCTTGGTCTTTGTTGACTCTTGGGAGTACCCTGCTAACTTCTTGGTCCTTCAACCAAAGGCAAAACTTACTGGATACCCCCTCATCTTGGGAAGGCCTTGGTTAGCCACTGCAAATGCTTACATCAGTTATCGAGCTGGAAGCATGACCATCAAGAATGGGCCTATGTCCAAGCAACTAGTCCTTTACCCTCCTGCCCAACCTCTGCTAGAACATGACTTACCACTCTGGTTGGAAGAGGGAGATGAGGATGAGGTCTACTCTGCACCTTGGTGCACTATAGAAGCCACCAGGGGAGGCCCTCAAACCGAGGATGACTTGATTGAGAATTTGATTCAAAATCCACCTCCTAGTGCACTGTCATTAGAAGATTTCGTGGAAGATACCCAAGCCAGTGCTTTAGTGGACCTCTGTGTGACTGATCCGACCTCTCCTAGAGTTAAGAGTGTGGAATTTGGCCCTGAAAGAACCTTAAAGATCAGCTCCTCCTTATCTCCCTCCCAGGAGAAGGAGCTATGTAGCTTATTGAACAGCCATTTGGATGCTTTTGCTTGGAGCTATAAGGAAATCAAAGGAGTCCATCCTTCGGTCTGTATCCATCACATCTACATTAAAGAGGATTGTAAACCAGTCAGGCAGCCTCAGAGGAGAATGAATCCAGCCTTTAAAGACATTGCCAAGGAAGAATTGCGAAAATTGTTGGATGCAGGATTCATCTACCCCATCTTTGATAGTGAGTGGGTTTCACCTCTAGTGCTTGTACCCAAGAAAAATGGGAAGTGGAGAATCTATGTATATTACCAAGAACTTAACAAAGCCACCAAGAAGGAGCATTTTCCTTTGCCTTTCATAGATCAAGTGTTGGATGGACTAGAAGGGAAGAAGTTCTTTTCTTTCCTAGATAGGTTTAGCGGGTATAATGAGATCCAAATCAGCCCGGAAGACCAAGATAAAACCACCTTCACTTGTCCATGGGGTACCTTTGCCTATCGGGTCCTTCCCTTTGGGTTGTACAATGCTCCTGCCACTTTCCAGAGAGTATTATTGAGCATATTTGTTGAGTTGGTTCATGATTTGGTGGAAATCTATATGGATGACTTTACTCCTTATGGGTCTAACTTCCAAGAAGCCTTGTCCAACCTGGGAAAAGTTTTAAACAAGTGCATTGAGATGAACCTGTCCCTCAGTCCGGAAAAATGTGAATTTCTGATGACTGAAGGGACCGTGCTAGGTCATACCATTTCTCAGCAAGGATTGCAAGTGGATCCTAACAAAATTGCTATCATCCAAAAGGTTCCACCTCCTTAAAAGGTGGGGGATGTTCAGAGTTTTCTAGGCTTGATAGGATATTATAGAAGATTCATCAAAGATTTTAGTAAGCTAGCCTCGCCATTGTTTAGCCTCTTAGGAAAAGATGTCGAATTTAAATGGACTAATGACTACCAAGGGGCTCTGGATGAGTTGAAAGGTAAGCTGGTATCTGCCCCAATCTTGAGAGGTCCAAACTGGGCCCTGCCTTTCCACATCCACACTGATGCCTCGAACAAAGCCATAGGAGAAGCCTTAGGACAAGTTGAGGAGAAATTGCCATATGCCATATACTTTGTTAGCAAAAACCTGTCCAAGGTAGAGATGAACTATACGGTAACCGAGAAAGAGTTTGTGGTTGTAGTCCATTCCTTAAACAAGTTCAGACACTACATCACTGGTTATCAAAAATTTGTACACACTGATCACGCTGTGACTAGATATTTAATGAATAAACCTGATGTGAATGCTTGTATCATTAGATAGTTACTTTTGTTGTAGCAATTTGATTTGACTATTGTTGACAAGCCAAGTAAGGAAAATTTTGTTGCTGACTTCCTATCTAGATTGGATTTTCCTGCAGGTGAGGAAGGGATAGTGGATGACCAGATGCCGGACGAACACTTGTTTGCTATCTCAGTACTCTCTCCATGGTTTGCTAATATAGCAAACTACTTGGTCTCAGCACAGTTCCCTCCGCATCTGTCCTCAAAGGAGAAGAGCATAATCGTGAGGAAGAGTGCCCCATTCACTTGGATTAGGGGCAACCTATTTAAACTCGGCCCAAATCAGATCTTGAGGCATTGTGTTAGGGAAGAGGAAGTCTTTGACATTCTCCTAACCTGTCACGATGGACCATGTGGAGGTCACTTTGAAGCAAAAAGGACCGCCTTCAAAATTCTACAGGCTGGCTACTATTGGCCTACTCTTCATCAAGATGTCAGAAGATACATCAACCAGTGTGACCGATGTCAGAGGATGGGGAAACCTACTCCAAGGGATGAAATGCCCCTCAAACCTCAAGTGACTTTCAAGCCATTTGAGAAGTGGGGCATGGATTTTGTGGGACCTATCAACCCTCCTTCAAAGCAAAGGTCTTACATCATTGTGTGCACCGACTACCTGACAAAGTGGGCAGAAACAAAGGAAATCAAGGCAATGATAGAAGAGAAAGTAGCTGAGTTCTTAAGGGAAAACATCTTCTACAAGTTTGGCTACCCAAGAGAGTTATTCACTGATCAAGGAAGCCAGTTCACCTCTAACTTGATTGAAGACCTGCTTGCTCATGACAAGATCAAGCACAGGACTTCCACTCCATATCATCCACAAGCAAATGGACAGGTGGAAGTCACTAATAGAGCATTGGAAGGGATTTTGACTAAGGTGGTGAGCAGCAACAGAAAGGATTGGGCAGATCGCCTTGTTGAGGCCACCTAGGCCTACAACACCACTTGGAAAAGTACAACCGGTTTCACACCTTATGAGCTGGTCTACAGGAAGAAAGCTTTGCTGTCCATAGAGTTCGAGTACAACACATTGAGGGTGGCAGCTCAGTTGGACCTAGATCTCAGCCATGCTCAACATGAAATATTACTGCAGCTGAATGGATTAGATGAACAAAGAATGCAGGCCCTCCTCCACTCAGAAGTAGTCTAACCTCAGAGGAAGATATGGCACGACCGACACCTTAATGAAAAGCAATTCTAGCTGGGAGATTGGGTGCTATTGTATGACTCAAGATACAAGGATTTCGAAGGAAAGCTGACGACAAGATGGCTAGGACCATATGCAGTGGAGAAGTGTAATGACAATGGTTCAGTCCTTATCAGGACCATTGATGAAGAAGCCATCCCCATGCTTGTCAATGGGCATCGATTGAAAATCTACAAGAAACTTCTTTTGAGGCAGGAGTTCATTGAAACTTTGGAAAAATCAGTGTTGGTAGTGGAGCAGGGATCTGCCCCTATTGCAACCACACTTTGATCATAAAAAAAAAAAAAAAAAAAAAAAAAAAAAAAAA